>JAJJMC010002253.1:0-59997 GCA_023531435.1 Papaver californicum | reverse complement strand
TTGCTAAGCGATTCAGTTTCACTTTCCAAAATAGTCTTCTTTTCATTGAGCGAACGAATATCACCTTGTACTGTAGTCTTCTTTTCATTGAGCGAACAAATATCGCCTTGTACTGTAGACTTTTCTTTGTTGAGAAGTTCAACATCACTTCGCAGTTTCATCTTCTCCTCGCTGAGTAACTCGGTATCACTTCCCAATTGAGTCTTCTCATTGTTAAGCGATTCAATTTCATTTTTCAGGATAGTCTTCTTTTCGTCTAGCGAACAAATATCACTCTGCACTGCAGACTTTTCTTTGTTAAGTATTTCAATATCACTTCCCAGTTTATGCTTCTCATTGGTAAGTAACTGACTGTTGGATTCTAATTTAGTCTTCTTATCGTTAAGTGATTCAATACCACTTTCCAGGATAGTCTTCTTCTCATCGAGCAAACATATATCACTTTGTACTGCAGACTTTTCCTTGTGAAGTATTTCAATATCGCCTCCCAGTTTATCCTTCTCCTTAGTGAGTAGCTCAGTATCAGTTTCAAGTTTACATTTCTCATTGTTGAGTCTTCCCAGTTGATCCTTCACCTTGTTGATTAACTGAAGATCAGTTCCCAACTTCGCCTTGTCATTTTTAAGTGACTCAATATCACTTGCCAGTGTATTCTTCTCTTTCTTAAGAGAACAAATATCACTTCTCAGTGTATCCTTCTCCTTAATGAGCAACCCAGGATCAAATCCCACTTCAATCTTCTCGTTTTCCAGTATTTTCTTTTCTTTCTTGAGCATACATATATCATTTCCCAATTTAGACTTCTCCTTGTTGAGATCTTCAATATAACTTACCAGGTTCGCCTTTAGTTTGTTAAGCAATTCATTATCACTTTCCAGTTTATTCTTCTCTTTGCTCAGTGAATCAATTTGAATTCCCATCTCTGACTCCTGTTTCACGAGAGCTGCAACATGACTTCCGAGTCTAGTCTTTTCCGTGCTGAGTGTAGTCTTCTCTTGGTTGAGTGAATAAATATCAGTATCTTTATTTAGTTCAACTTCTTTATCTGCCTTTTTTTTACATAACTGATCTGTAAGATCCAAGAGTGACGTTCTTGTTTTATTCAAAAGCTCTATGTCCTTTTCGAGATTATTAAACTCAAGCTGCTTAGTTACCATTCTTATAGTTAATTCCTCTATGCCTTTACGAGCAAAATCCTCATAATCACACACAAAAGACTCAAATAATGACTCACTTACCCGAAAAGCAAGTAGTTCAATACAATATTTCAGTTTCGCTTTTGTCGAAATATTTTCAAGCAGCACAAGTTCCAGCTCCTTCTCTTTCAGTTCTTCCTTTAATCCTTCTAACGTTTCCTTCCAAAAAAAACGTATTTTAGTTGCAAACACATCAGCCTTCTTCACATCATTCGATGCTGGTTTTGCTTTCGCATTACCCTTCACCATAGCTTCCGATACTGGTTTTGCTTTCGCATCAGTCTTCGCCATATCACCCGATACTGGTTTCAATTTCGCTTTCGCCACAGCCAACAACGTATCATCTGGTATTGGATTTGCTTTGGCAAGTTTTCCGTTGGAAAGAGCTCTACTGTGTCCTTCCCTACCTTTCTTCTGAAGATTGGTCTCAACGTCTGACTGATCAAACAATATATAGTGTTAGTCACATACTCAGAAACTAAGCAAAAGAAGAAAAAAAGCTGAATCATAAATGTGTTACTTCGAAATCAAAAGGTTAATATCATTTAACCATCCTGAAATCACCTATAAGCATAAGCACAATCAAACCACAGCTGCAAACAGAGTAATTCACAAAACGGGTACAAGGATTTAGAATTCAGTGGGTGATGGCATAAACACAGTAAAACCATATTGCATCAATGGCATCAGCACAATTAAACCATATTGCTTTGGGAGATTGGTGAATCTACATCTAGTTGGTTTGACATGTGGATACCAAACATAAACCATCGACCAAATATAAACAGTGAGTTTCTAGGTTAAATTCCAATTCCAGTTGGTGGCGCATTAATCAAGATACTAACAATTGGAAATTTACTTTTCTCACGAGTCTTTTGAACAAGAAATGGTAAACAATGTCATTCAAATCAAAAGTCCAACTGAAGGAGGAAAATTTCAAGCGGAAGTTATCTGAAGATGAGAAGATTTCCTTGGAGTCTACATACATGGCACTCATAATAGCAAGAGGAAAAAAAAATCTCAACTACAAAAGCTGTACAGAGGAATATCGAACCTGCAAAGTGTATAAGCAATTCAGAGTAATCTCTCTAAAATAATTACATATTAAGATGGACACTACAGTCTATGTAAACAGAAAAATGAAGACATTATACATTTTCTTACGAATTCTTTATGGTTGTTTGGTTTTCTATTCCTGAGATTCCTCGATAATACAGAACTTGGGAGGTGGTGTCAGAGATTGGTTGAACTCATTAATCTTCAAGACCCAACAAGATAACATTGTTAACGTCTTACATTGTTAAGAGAATCTGATTTGTGGATTGCTGTTTTTGTGCACGCATCCCACTTGGAAGCCCGATATCCGAATGAGGCAACCCTTTAATTGGAAATGCCAGGCATTCAATAGGTGTAGGGCTTCCACGTGGGATGCATGCACGAAAAAAGCACTCCACAATTCCACATATTATTTTCCTCTTGCTAAGCGTGCTAGGCTGAAAGCCTGTATGCAAATCAAGGTTAGATGTTGAATTCCAAAACTAGGGGGGTTCAATATTTAGGTTTATCTAATTAAAATTATATCAAAGATTGTAGTTTACAAGTACATGAATTTGGAAACTCAATAACTGACTAACATAATTACAGTCAGACCATATTGCATCCACAGTATAACACAAAAATCATAACCGTAGTAAAACCATATTGCACCCACAGGAACACAGCATAAACACAATCAAACCACTTGATTTGTAAGACCGGCAATGGTGAATCTACATGTATCTGGTTTGACAAGTGCATACCAAATATGAACAGTGATTTTTCGGGTTCAATTCCAGCTCCAAATTAGTGGTCTAAATTAACAAACAGTAAAAAAACAAAAATCAGAACTCAGCACAAGAAGTAGAAAAACTCAGGTACACATAAAAAAGATCTACAAGCCCTCAAAATTGCAAGAGACAACAAAATATCTCAACTACAAAAACGAACATAACGAATCTAGAACATGCAGATCATAAAATCATCCACCAAACATAAACATCGAGAGTAAATTTCACATTCAATTCCAACTCCTCCAGTTAGTCTTCTCATAAGTCACAATCCCATCCAAATCAGAATTCCAGCAAGAGGAGTAAAAACTCAGGTGGACATTAACCAGAAACGAAGAGTATTCTGCGAAATCTATGTATAACAAAAAAATCACTCACAATAGCAAAAAACAGCAAAAAAAAATCTCAACTAAAAAACAGAATCTAAAACCTGAAATTAACCAAAAAGTTCATCATGATTGTGGACTAAAGTTGCAAATCCAACAACACTTGCACCATGCAAACTCTAAAACACCTTAATGAAGCTGTTTTTTTTTACATCAAATCGATTTGATAATTTAAAAGACATTTGGTTGATATTATCCAAAATGAAAAATGAAATCAGATAGTTGATAGTAAATGAAATTACCTCTTTTCTTGAGCGTTTATGAGGATTCATGATTGAATTACTATTTCCAATATTGTAAGGTTAATGATATCTGGTTCAGATTTTCTCTAGTAATATGATTTTACCTGCTGTTTTCTTGTTCTTGGTCTTTGGTTAGGGTTTTTTTTCTGTTTTGAATTCGAGAGTTAATAAAATGAAGTCAAGATAATAAATACACAATTTATATAGATCCTCACGCCTTTGACTTGACTTAGACTAGTTGTTAGATCTTAATGGGCTTGGTTCCAATTTTATAAACGGGCTTTCTAACTTTTCTACCTATCTGAGGCCCAATTTGGTTTTCCTGTAATTTTTTGGAAATAAATTACAGTTTTTTTAATTTTTATCGATATGGTAAAAAAAATTGATTTCTTATTGTCCAAAATCATAGAGCAGGAGTTTCCAACTTATTTCTTCTATCACTTAAGATGGCTGATATCACACTCTCCATCTGCTTGCAACAAATCCAAGTAGGGCCTTTCTCAAAAGAACTATTTAGATCACAGAGACGTTGGCTTAAAAATCCAACTTGCAGGGATGTTAGTTTCAACTTGCAAGTATTTAAGGGTAGCTGGCTTTATCACCCACAAATCCAGACAGGTTAAATCCACATTGAGGCACTGGAATCACAACGGTATTTGGCAGTGTCAGAACTCTCGATGCTGAGATTAAGCATCCGAAGAAGCAACATCCAGCTGCCATTACTACAAGCTAATATCACACTACTAGATCAAATGTGTATCCTCTTTGGCTATTTGTGATGAAAAAAAGACCATCTGTAACCTTAAAACTGTGCGAATTGGTCTTAGTGCCATCATTCTGTTCAGGCGGTTTCTTGAACTACCTCATGCGATTTTGAAAGCCATCTTGAAGTCCTTAGTTTTCACTTGATTCTGGTAACATCTGATAAATGTGATGGATTCTCGCTTGCAGGTGAAACCGAAACACGCTGGGAGTAATACAACAACTGATATCAGAAAACAGGGCCCTGGAGCAGAGGTTTAGAAGAGTACCGGAGATTCAACTCGATAATCTATGTTTATTTATTTTGCAAAAGGAAATTCTATAAATTAACTTGAAGCTGTTACTGAAAGATTTCTAGAGATGTTTGAAAGAAAATGATAAGCAAATGTTATTCTGAGTTATTAGTTACAGTGGAAGCAACTTTACCAAATATAAAGCATGCTAACGTACACATTCAAGCTAACCTACACATAACATGCACACACAACTCTCACACATGTGGACTCACACATAACACTCACACATGTGGTTATTAACTAACTAACTAACTCTAACAGTCATCATGAGAATTCTCCAACAAAACGTTCAAAATAAAAGAAGGTGGTGTATCACACCCAACCTTGTTAATGCCTAAGAGTGTAGCATGTTTGGACATTAAGTTTGCTGGTTTGTTACCTATTCCACAAATATAAAGACAATCCTAGAAAACAAAAAGGTTGACAATAAATTTGCTGCATCTTCAAGAATGCATTGGCTCTGACAGGTCAAACTGTTAGCATTTCCATTCATCATATCTGCAACGCTTTTTGAGTCGGTCTGTGTTCAAAACCTCTGGATCTATTCTTTCAATGCATTGTGGTGCTTTTGTGATGCCTGCAAAATCGAGAATAATTAGACCAATGCCCCCATTTTTATTCTTAGTTCATAGCTGAAGTATTAAGAGGTGATGGAGATAATCTTATCTGTCAACCCAGTCTAACTTTTATTACGATTTAAATTCCTGGAAAATTAACTTCACGACTCTGCAGGTCTTATGCATCCTTAAATTTGGTGGGTTCTTTTGGTGTTATGTTTATAGAGATGGTTAATGCATCTGTTGATATGCCTTGAATCATTTGTTTGCCGGAATACTACGGGGAGTCCGAGGATCAAGTCCATCATGAGAAGATCAAGGCTTACATCAGGATCAGGCTATAGTGTATTGTGACAGCTTGAGTGCAATATGCTTAACCAAAGATCAAGTCCATCATGAGAAGACAAAGCACATTGATGTCAGGTATCACTTTCTGAGAAATGAGAAGAGAATTGAAGTGAAGAAGGTAGGGACAGCTGATAACCCTGCTGACATGTTCACCAAGCCAGTTCCTGAGAGCAAGTTCCAACATTGTTTGGACTTGCTCAATATCACAAGTCAATAGTCTGAGCCCCTGTCTAGGGGCATCTGAGGCAGAGAAATGTTCTGGCACTGTTCTGGTGCATCTGTTTCTGTTGCTGGGAGGATTCAAGTCAAGGTGGAGATTTGTTGATATGCCTTGAATCATTTGTTTGCCGGAATACTACGGGGAGTCCGAGGGGCAGCGCCCCCCGCCTAAACGGTATACGTAATGTATTATGACTGGGATTGTTTTCCGCTTTCTAGTCGAATTAGGGTTTATTCCTTTGCCCTATATATATATGCATACGTTGTACCTAGAGTAAGCATCTTTGGTATTTCTGCTCAGCAATAAAACTCTGGTTTCTCTGCCGTGGAGGTAGCTAACGTAACAGTTAGTGAACCACGTTAAATCCCTGTGTTCTTTATCTGTTTATCGTTCTCGTTTGATCTCTCGTTATAACAGCGTCGTCATTGGTTTTCTATAACTTCAAAACTAGATCATCTAAAATTGTGAGGTAGTATTCTCTTCCTGAAGGTAGTTTTTAGCATGAAGTAGTCTATGATGGAAAATCTAGCCTGAGCAAATAAATGATTGAATTGAATTTGTGTAAAAGAAATTCAGAACACTAACAAGTAACAAACGATGTCGATAAAGATACTAACCTCCCACTTAAATGGGTGAGTCACATCCTCTAAACTCTTCCTGCTCAAGGTTAGAACACGAGAATTTCCATTGTCGTCGACAACAACAGTATCTCCTAAAAGTATTGAAAAATTATTACCACCCTCATCCACCAGATTTTGAAAACCAAGTGAAACATTAAAGACCATCCCCCGATCCACTGCCCTGTGATTCGTAGCATTTATGTTCAATATTGATTCACTCAACTCCAAACTGATGCCTGTTCCAGCTGATTGTGTTAAGTTTGGTAGAAGCTTACTATCAAATTCTCGAACTACATCTTGAGCTGAGTTATAGGCCGTGCTAACACTGGTTCCAATTTTCAAAGAATTAATAATTGCTTCTTGTACCTTCAAGAGAATTATGTATGTGGTTCTTTGCCTTTCTGTGGGTTCATATAGATACGTGATACGTCCTAACAAGGTATGAACAATAGTCGTCGTAAGAAGATCCAATGCTGCAAATTATCACACTTGCTGGATCAATCATCAAATTGCTGTAACATCACAAGGCTCCACATATATATCCTCCTGCCTTAGTTAACTGGATGAGAATGGTCTCTACTTCAGTCCCATCTTGCCTTGGGTACCCGACTCTAACAGTTCTATTACTGTGTTGTTGAACAACATCATAAATTATGTTGTCTAATTGTGTAACTCCACCGTCTTCACCCTTTAAAAATCCGCAGCAAACCCTAAACCATGAACCATACTTACTGCATCTTCCAACACTTCAAATAAATCTATATCATAAGTATCCTTACATAAGAAATGAATCTTCTTCTTTGTAAATACTATAATTGTTTCTGGGAATTCAACTCCAAAAAGCCAAACATTTAAAACCGAAGACTTGAATGATCTAAGGTAGTTGGGAATTTTCGGCGTTTCGATAATAAAAACATCTAATTGTTGCCAAAACCCAATATCGTACCTTCGCCATTGAGAATATAACTGTGTCAAACGATGACTAAAGTATGTATCACTTATCGTTATATAAGTACCTCCATGTAAAAGTAATCCACCATCTTCAGCCATTGGAAAGCTAGCATCTTCTTCTTCGGCCATTGAGAACTAACAGGTAGCAACAAGAAAATGTTAGTTAAAATCACTAGTAAACCAATAAAAGTTGATACTAAGCCAACACTCAAAAGTAGTATGGGTCAAATCACAAACCAACTTTCTAATCTAGAAGTTGGATCAATAATTATACACTCAAAATTCCATATATATCATTGATCACTATCCCCAATTTTAGAATCATTTTTCTTTTTCAATCAAAGCATTATATTATAACACCCACATTTGCCAACAACAGTAGGTATCTACGGAGTAACACTCATGGATATCAAAGGGGGGAAACTAGCTATAACCCGAAAACACACTAAAAAAAGAATCTGAGTTTTTATCGAGATCTTAGCTTGTGTTTGAGATAAATTGAAGCCAAGAATAAAGAATTATATGTGCTTGAAGATCTGTCAATGTAGGATAAGAAAATGTCTATGTTTTTGATCTTCCGACACAAGCTCCGGTGAGTAGTGACAATGAGTCACCTTCCCCATTATCACAACGACCACCGTGAGTAAGTCCATTACTACCAGTACAAGCTCTAGCCATGGTCCACATTGCACCATGAGTACAAATTTACTCTTTATTTTTTTTCTGAAATTTTTGTCCTTCAAATATTACTATTTCGCTGAACCGTAACTTTTTGCATCAATCCAGCACTTTCAGAAGTATGATGATAGATGGAATGGTGATACCAGCAAATTTAAAATCGAAACTCGTATCAAGTAGTATTTACATGATATTGTGCATCTTACATTACCCATAGCAATTACTTATGAATCACACTCTTTTAAAAATGAAACCTATTTAAAGGGATCCTAAAAATTCTTAAAGGGCTTCTGTGCGATTATATTGTCTAGGATGTGACTAAGGCCTACGAAGTGTCTTAATGGGTAGTAGATGTCTAAGTTGCCCCTTGAATTAAATTTTTACCATCCCTTTTTCTTAAAATCTGTTCTTAAAACAAAAAATCAAATCCTTTCTAAAGCTAGTCGTATTCTTTTTATTCCACCTTGTTTTTCTAGAACCAACGATGACTAGGTCGAATGATAATTTCCTTGTCGTAAGCTTATTTTTTCAGTATCTACTTCTAATAAACGATGGACTGCTAGTTGTAATTCGCATGAAAATTTTATGTCTCTAGCAATTTTCGTCATAAACCTAACTGTAACTAATAATTTTTATTTATTTTTTTTAAATTCGTCGCAATATTCTTGGTCATAAATGGTGTCTCTCAGTCGTAGACGAAAGAATCCAAAATGAAGTTAGTACTTGAATCTAAGAATGAATACGAGTATCATTTTATAACCAATCTTAAAATGATTATAAGCTTATAGTCATTTTAATATCGAGAGCAGACCCTTTTACGGCTAGGTCTAAGTTGAATTTCCTAATCCTAGATCTTACCTATGGCTATGTTGTAGTTGAAATTCCAAGCTGAATCTAGGCTTTTATTATTTCCACGGCTAGTAAATGATAAACTCCTAATCGTAGTGGTGGTTATGGCTGGAAATTTATAACATAACCTAGCCATAGGGTGCCCTAAAAGTAAAAAAACTAAAAGAGGCGTATGCATACGTCCTTCATCAATTCTAAAAATTACATTAAACTTACTAATATAATTTAAACACTAACATCTAATCAGCCAAACTAATTAAATTTATTAACACAAATTAATCGAATATAGTTTAATCATTATTAAATATATTTGGATAAAAAGATTATTATTTTTACTGCATACTGGCCCTATTTTATCATTTTGTTGATCCCTTTTAGAATTTTGAACAGACTTTAAAACAACTTTAATCTATTTATTTAAAATTTCCCTTACTTTTGGAACTTGGTGCTAAGGGTGCACGGCAGGCACGGCATTATACTTCCAAATTGGTGACCAACTCAGTCATAAGGGTGCACCTAGGGGTGCACAAAGGTCGGTTCGGTTCGGTTATTGGTGGAACCCTGTACTTGTACCTCCCCATGGTCGGTTCTCAAATTTTATATCTGTACCTTGTACCCTATACCCTCGGTTTGGTTCCGGTCATGTACCTTGTACCCTTTGTTCTTTTTTTTTTTTTTTTTTGTTGACAATTATTTTGGTTGCATCTAAAGTTTAAATATAAATGTAAATTGTTGAAGTAAAAGAGATAGAAAGTTTAAGTGTTGCTACCATTCCAATCTCATTACGAAATGTATACAGTACTAACTTCCATCAAATAAACACAAACACAACCATCTACATGTTTCCCATGGATGCATCCCATTCTTATCACCATAAGCATGTTTCCTCACCAGCTTACATGTAAGAACTTAGTTTAGAATGGGAAAAAAACATAAAAATGGTTATTGGATAACCTACAGCCTACCAGATCAGCTACAATCTGCCATGGAGCAGGGTGGTTGGCAGATCGGTCCCATTATAAATTCTCTATTATTGCAAAAATTTATCATGATGGGACATCCAGTAGAAAGACCATGGCCAAACTTCTTTTAAAGCCTAAGTTAACAACACATAGTGGAAACAGAACAAAGTTATCTACAGGCAAAAGTGAAAGAAGCTGAACCACGTATGATATCTGCAGTGTGTGATAGAAAGCATACACTTTAACACCTACTTATATAAACAGAAAGCAACAACTAATTATATCCCATATGCATGAACTGATGGCCTAAATAACATTCTTGAGGTGATGACCTCACACTACACTCTCTTCAAGACAACAATTTGCAAACACCATAGCAGAAGGGTCATTCAATGAGACCTATGTAGCTAAGATTCTATGTAGGAGGGTGCCAAAAAAAATGATCAGGCGTTGTTGTGGCAACTAAGAGATACAAGAGACATTCATCTCTTCAATGGTCTTGACTATTGCACTATATAAACATCTATCGAAAATACCAATGATTAAGGATCACCTATTGGAGTAGAATCTGATTCAGGGTACAAGGTACAGGTACAGGTACAGGTCGGTTCTGGTGTAGTACTTGTACCTTGTACCCGGTTATACTCGGTTCCTATTTTTGTACCTGTACCCTGTACCCTCGGTTCGGTTTTTTTGGGGTACGGTTCCGTCGGTTCCGGTCCAATTTTTCGGTTCTGGTCTGGTTTTTTGATTCCGGTCGGTTCCTGTACAACCCTAGGTGCACCGCAAGGCAAGGCGTAGATGTATTTTAGTCCCCAATTGGGGACCACTAGGTTGTTTGCAGTGTTAACAAGTGTTGATAATATATCTGATTTAAATTGATCGAAGTTTTTTCACCTTTTGAAAAAAATTATATATGAGTTACAAATAATATGGATTATGGTTAACAAAAACAAAAGCTATATTTAAAAAAAGCGACTAAGTTTCCAAATTCATCTATTTATTGACTTACACATTTTGACTTAGCCATTCAAAATGACTAAATCTTGAAGGCTAGATCTCTGATAGACAAAAATTGGTGGACACACTTTTCGAAATACATATAGTAGGTTAGATCTCTCGAAGGCTTAAGATAATCGGCGGTATCAAGATGCATGTAGTAGGCTAGATCCCTAACTACGGCTTGAGATTATCAGCGGCGGTGGTAGTTTCAGCAGCGAAGGCTTTGGCATGAGCAGCAGAATAGCAACAATTGCGGCAATCACCTCTGTAGTACCCACCTCGGTCACAACAACCATGTCGGCATCTGTAATCACCGCCTCGTCTACCTCCACCATCACGTCCATTACCTGGGTACCCACCACCGCCCTGATATCCACCTCCGTACTTGGCATCTTCTAGTCCATTATTCTCAGCTGTCTCACCTGCAATACATTATATATATTATATACTAATCATATTTATGAAAATAATTGTACAATATATAAGCTATATTAAGTATAATGATTGAGACTCACTTGTTTTCTCAGCCAAATCCTTAGCAACTGAAACCTTGGAAGAGACTAGTGTAACAACAGCAGTTAAAAAGACCAACAAAATGAAAAACCTAACATTGTTCATTGTACCCATTCTTACAAGCACTCTCTAGCACTGCACTCTTACTAAACCAGTTTCTCTCGTAGCTCTTACTATGAAATGATATATTGAAGTAGAGAAGAGTGTGGAAATCAGTGTGATTTTCAACTCAATTTATAGAGTGGAAAAGATGGGAGACAACATTTGGCTACCCATATTATTTCATGCGTGAACCCATTCAGTACTGAATGTACGTATGGGTCAAAATATCGGTGGGCAGTTGAGGTGTGGTCTCTGTATATATAATAAATAAGCTTATACCACATCGGCTTTATCTACTCTTATCAAAGCCAAAAACCATGTGCATATATCGTGTTCCTTGAGTCAGAACTTGCTGATGTAATTTTGTTCAATTATTAGTATTGCTCGGTAATTAGGTAATTCAAATTATGGGTATCCAACATTTAATGGTTTCAATACTTTTCACCCTGTAAAAATCAAGTGATCGTAAGCCGTAAAAACCTAACTAATTTAATGCCTACCAAATTCTGTGTCTACCTAAATAACATGAATGAAGGATATTAGAAAAGAATAAAATTATTAAATTATCCTTATTATTAAAATTTAAAAAATTTAAATTAAATTTATTCAAATTATATTTATTTTTGGATATTTTTATTAACTCACTCATCTTAGTAGGTTTTTAGCTGATTCGTATATCTAAAATTAAGATGGGATAATTTAAAATATGTCCCGAATTATATTCGTCAGTTGAGGATATGTCTTGTAACGGTCGAAATTAAGGGATATGTCGCAGCCTATTTTTTCCGTCAAATATATATTTTTAGACAGTTATGCCCTTGATCAACTTCATATTTTTTTTCGTTAAATCAACTTCCGCTTCCGCAAATCAATCACCATCATGATCAACTTCATGAATCCCGAATATATTTTCAATTTTCCCTCTCTTTAACCATTAAATGTTTTATGCGTGGAGGGCATAACTGTCTAAAAATATGTATTTAACGGAAAAATAGACTGATGGAACATATCCCTTAATTTCGACCGTTATAGAACATATCCCTTAATTACTAGTTCAAATCCGAGATATATTCCCCATTTTCTCAATTAAAATATTTCAAAATTTTATTTTATTGAATTTATCTAGAATCATCCTATATAAATATTCACATGAACCAATAATAAATAACAATCGATACTAAATTACAATCGACTAATTTACACGTACACATTAACCGATTAACCGATTTTAGTATGATATTTTTTGTAGTTGACATTCATATTATGACCGATCTGGTCTACTGTAAGTAAATTCAAGGCGTGGATAGTATACCAATATTTGATGTTTCAAGTTTCCATAACAATTTCATAGTAACTCCACAAAAAAGATTGGTAACTTTTACAGTCTTACTCACATACTGTGACCGATTTGAATCGGCTCAGTCATTACTTTAGTCCGTGATGTCACGACCTGGTCCAATATAAACTGAGTCGACTCAGTAACCTTTACCGGTCCAATGACTAGCAGACCATTGTTTTTCTAGGGCTTCGATGCCAACCAGTATATATAAACATACACCATGGATGATGTAGCGATCATTTCAATGGTTTTACTACTACAACCAAAAAATGATGTGAAGATGATACAGAGAACTAAAATTAAGATTGGAATGATATCAAAAATAAGATTGAAATCAACACAAGATTAACGTGGTTAAGTAGAAATTTGCCACATCCACGGGAAATGATAGTTGAATTTCTTATTCATTTTTCTTAGGTTACAAAAGATTGTCAATTCTCCTCCTTACAAAAGAAGAACCGGTTAAAAGTCCCCTTCTCTTACACACAAAACTTGTATCTAAAAGGGTAAAAGAAATATCATTTTACCTAAAAGTCCCTTTGCCATGTGTCGATGAAGTCCGCCACGTGTCGATAATGGTACACCACATTTTGCCAAGTGTCGATGAAGTCCGTCACGTGTCCATGTTGACCTTATCCTCAAATGGCCCTAGTCTAATTTTGGTGCGGGCAAATATAGGTGCGGGTAAATGATGGAAGAAACAAGATGGTGCAGTTGCGGGCGAGATTGGATGATGCGGGCAAAGTTGAGTGTTGCGGGCATGAAGTGGGTGCGGTCATTTCTTCTTGAAAAAGTAGTGCGGAAATGAGTTATCATTTGAGAATGATTTGGGAACAACATAGGATATCAAATTGTAGCGGGAATGATTCCATTCAAATGTTTAATTCATCACTTACGGACAAATTGGTTGGATGGTTTGAACTTGATTTTGTGCGGGAAAAAGGTTTACTTCACCACTTGATGTTTACTTCATCATCAGTTAACAGTTCTAATGTTGGTTTGCGCTGCGAACTTGGTGCGGACCTGGGCTACGTACGATGGGCTTGCGCTGATTATGCATAAAAATTGGAACATAACAGTCTAAGTTAGGGACACAAACACAATCAGTAGTTACATAAAAAGATTAACTACCGATTATGTGTAAATTTTGGTACAGGAGGACAATCGGTAGTTTATGACTAAATATAACTACCGATTATGTATTATGTTTTGAGGAATCACTAACTTTCATAATCGGGAGTTTAACCTATATGAAACTACCGATTATGCCTAAATTTGGGTCCAGGAAAATAATCAGTAGTTTATGACTAAATATAACTACCGATTATGGTCGATGTTCATGAATCACTAACTTTATAACCGGGAGTTTAACCCTATACGAAACTACCGATTATGCCTAAATTTTGGTCCAGGAATATAATCGGTAGTTAATGACTAAATATAACTACCGATTATGGTCAATGTTCATGAGAGATGAAGAACACTAACATAATCGGTAGTTAAATACAAACACAAAACTACCGATTATGACATATAACCTAAAACCCTTGATATTCTATTGACGATTTCATTCGATTGAAGCAAAATAAACACAAATAATGGTAAACCCTTACCTTATTGGAGCCATTACAAAGTTCTGGAGAGGCTGATTGTCGGAATCAGTCTCCGTATCTAGATCATCATCTTCGTATTCTTCGTGTTGTTCTTCAACGATCTCTCTATCTCTTATTTTCTCGGAAAAATCCGGCCAGTTAGTATTAGCAGGTTGATGGTAGTTTGCTTCTTTCTTGCCATCTTTAGATTGTAATTGTGACGATGAATTGGTTCACGATTATACGATGAATTGGTTTACGATTAATCGATTTACGACGAATTGGATTGTGCTACAATCGGTAGTTTGAAAACAAGAGAAGAAGAAGAGAAAACAGTGAGTGATAATCGGTAGAGAAGAAGGTGACAATGGTTTAGATTTGGGTTTTTAAACTTTTATTAGTGAAAGAGTTAATGGTAATTGTTTGATTACTGAGAGGGTATTTAAATATCTTTACATACCATTAGGTTATTCCATAGCCACATCTAAGGGATGGATTTAAAAAAGTAGCCCCAAATTGATTTTTGATGGATAGTTTAAAGGATTGTATTACTATTATTGTCTGTGTGTTTGTAGTCTTTAAACGAAAAACGGATTTGATGTTTGTGGGTATTGGATATTGGAAAACCCTTACGAGACATTACTCGTCTTCTACGATCAAGTTTAAAAAGTTTATTGCATACGTTAAACACAACCGCGTTCCTTAAGAAAAGTGCCATTTTAGTATGTGTTTTTTTTTCGATTTGATGTATCATGATATTATATATCTATCAGTGTTTGTTAACCTATGTTTTTCTTTGGATGGATGATTTTTTGACAACCTTATTAAATCTAGCAATCTAACAATAACGAACCAATATCGAACGAATTAACAAGCTAATAACAGTAAAAAGTTCAACCATAATATGACAAGCATTTATACCAAGATAATTTGCTTGCTTTATAGTGTTTCTAAGGTTGGTTTTGAGATATGCACCTGAATTTTAGATAAAAATCGTAAATGTAATTTATTCTTCTTGATCTCGGGGAGTTAACTGAAACTAGACTCTCCATGTATGGCACCATCTGAACCATGTACTTCATGTACATGTACTTTTTTCTCTTCAGATATCTTCCGTTTTCTTCCAAGTATATTCTTATAACACTAGATCTCTTCTGCCATTCTTCAGATGAAAGTAGCTCATCACCGTATAATCAAACTTGTAATAGGATTTCACCATTCTTTAAAGAGACTGCGCTTCTTAAGTAGTGATAGGATGGGATATTGAATTGCATCATCAGTTGTTGGTCAGTCTTGAACAGTTTAGACCAAGACTCTCTAACCCCATACTCTTTCATCTCCCATATCTCAAAACCAACCTTAGAAACACTACAAAGCAAGCAAAGACGACCTCTCAACACATCAACAAATTTATAATCGAAATCATCGACCATATGTTGAGGTTGTGGTATTTCTTTGAATGTTTCTTCTTCCAAATCGAAAGAAAGTATAACTCGTGATTTAGAGTCGTAAACTGTCCGCGTATTTGTTAACCAATGGAGATCTCCATTTGTAAACACCCCAGGCTCTTCCTTTGAAAGCCTATAAGGAATCCGAGAATTATATGTTTGCCAAGAATCTGAACCCAAAGTATATATCTTAACTGCAGAAACATCCATACCACTTACACTGAAAATTGATACAAATTTGTAATCACAAGTTTTGGAATCATAACCAAACCCATAACCGACGTAAGCACTTACAAAGATATCTCTGGCTGTTTCAGAACTAATATTCGGTCTGTTTGTTGGTAGTGATATTATTACTTTGTACTCTTTAGTACATGGGTTTCATACGGTAGTGGCCATTTTCATGATCATCACAACCAAAAATTGAAGTTTGAGAAAGATACAAAGAACCAAAATTGAGATTGAAATGAAATGAAATTGAAAACAATACCCACTGATTTAACGTGGTTTGGCAGTGATTGGCCTACATCCACGGGTAATGAAAGTTGATCTTCTTATTAATTTTCTTAAGTTACAGAAAAAATAAAGTTCCAAAACCCAGCCAAAAGTCATCTTCTCTAACATATAAAAATTGTATTTAAAGAGGTAAAAGAAATAACATTTACTAAAAATGCCCATTTGTCACATGTCAATAAAGTCTGCCACGTGTCGAAGAAATCCGTCACATGTCGATAAAGATTCATCATAGGTCGTCATATATCGAAGAAGATACACCATATTTCGTCATGTATCGATGGAGATACACCATATTTCGCCATGTGTCGATGAAATCCGCCACGTGTCCATATTGATTTTATCCTAAAATAACTTTATTCTAATTTTAATGCGGGCAAGAGATTGTGCGGGCAACGGATGGTGGCTTGCGGGCAAATGATGAGAAAGTGATGCGGGGATGAAAGTTGAAGCGGGAAATGATGGATGAACTTGGGCGGTCAAGATGTGCAGTCAAGAAATGATGGTGGAAATGCAGATGAAGTAAGTGTGCAGGAATAATTGCATGAGAATGATTGGGAACGATGGGGTAATGATTAGTTTTAATGGAGTAATGATTAGAATTGGTGTTGCCTATTAAAGTGGCCTGCGGATGAGATGAAAATGTGGGCTTCGTTCATGTTGCTGGGCTTCAGACATCTTCCGCTCCCCCTTCGGACTTATTCCTTGGTTAACAATAATTGTTGTTTTGCCGATATTTCGCGGGTTTTTCCATTTTCTTTCTCCCCCATAGAGGAAATAAGGTCATCCGATGGTATACTATATCTATATGCCTAGTGGAACTACTTCTAACGACCTATGTATTCTGTTATCATTTCCAGTTGGACGATCCATTAATTCAATTAGAACAGGATTTTAAATGGATTAATTTTTTTGATTTTCACTGGAGACTCGGAATACACTCTTCTTCTTCTTTTCCGAAGGAGGATTTTGCCTGCGGAATTGAGTAAACTTCACTGTTGCGGGCTGTGCTATTGGTGGAGACTTGAATGGATGCAGGAATGATTAGTGCGGGAAGCTTTGGAGCTGCGGTTGTAGTTTCAATATGATATATAGGCAATATGGTAAGTGGTAGTTAGGTTGGTTACTAGGCCTATGGGCTTTAGTATTGTGGGCATGGTTGTGCGGACAAAAATGGGCTTTAGGGCGAAATGTTTCTGCAAACTTGAGCTTGAACTTTGAGTTACGGAAAGGAGTAAGCTTTAATCAGCACCATTGGCTTGAGCTTTGTTGTTACGGACATGAAGTAGTGAAATGGTTGTGGGCCTTCGGAATGGGCTTCGGAACATGAGCAGTGAACCATGACATACTTGGTCCATAAGGCTGTGAACTTATGATATAGTTGACCTTCTTCAGATTGCGGTCATCATTTTGAGCTGCGGACACAAAACCATCACTTGAATACGGTGGTGTAATCTCATGCGGGAAATACTTGTCATCAGGTTTGCTTTGCTCTCTTGACTTAAATGTCGTTAAGTTGTTACGATCTGATAACACGTGTTGAAATAGATTTTTGATACTCACACATATTTAGATTTTATGACCAATGTAGCTTCCACAAATCAAACAATTACAACTGCCCAAAATCTGAAAATCTTCTTGATCATTGAAGTGCTTTACAAAAGGATACCTAATCTGTAAACACTCGTTAGATATTAGTGATCTCAATTGTACGTTGTTGTATGATGTCATATCTTCTTCCCGATGTCTTTTTTTACTTGTTGTGAGAAGGAGTTTGAAATTTCCTTTATGTTTCCTCTTAGCAAAACAAATATCTTGAGATAGTAAGTTATACCATGGATACGCACCTGAACCTTACAATAAAACTTAGCGGTAGGTATAAGAGAATTTCGATGATTAAATCTTCTGTAAGGTTTGCCACTGATGATATCTCACTGCTGTTCGCCTCCATTGTAAACTGCTAATAGATTCTAATACTAACACATTAATCCTTTGAACAAACTATGTATTTATTGAGAACATATACTAACACATTGCAGTAGCCAAGTGGAGAGTCTGCCTTACGGCGAATTGGCATACCAATAAGTGCAGCATTGTATTCCAGTTGGTTTATCTACGGGTTCCATTCAGTACTCATTTCTGCTGCATTGTGTGCGGCTGTGAAGACACCGCAAGTGCCATATTTCCTTGGGCTGCATTGTTTGATGTCCTAATACATGTTCCAAAATTATTATTTGTGGCAGGAACTTGGGCTGTTAACTCTATGTACTTTACAATTGGCTGCCAGGTCGAATACAACTTTGAAGTACGAAAAATCATAAGCATTCATGAATAATGCTATATGCTAGCATACATGTCTCTTCATTTATCAAATCTAACAGGTAATGATTGTTCTAGTTTAATGAAATTTCAGTCTGCATTTCCCATTTTTTCTGTTATCATGTGAGAAGGTCAATAACAAAAACCTAAACCACAGTGACAGGAAGATCAATAGAAAATGCCAAATAAAAACTGCCTTGACTCTTGCAAGCAGCATGCAACCTTTATCCTTACAGTCAACTGATTATACTAATCATGTCACAGGCTGCATAATTGAAATATTAAAACCACAAACACAACTGAGTAACTTACATCACAAGTGTAAGATCAAATATCATGCATGTATCATTGAGGTTCATCTCTTTGTTTAAAGTGGGTGCGGCATCACTGTTCCATAAGAAGGAACCAACACCAGTAAAGAGCTAAACTACTCATGCGATGCCACAAAACTGTGCACCACCCAAAACTGAAGTTTTTAAAAGACTCCTCTATAGATGTAAAACAGAGCTTGATGCCAAGGAATATACAGTAATTCCTTGATGACAAAAGAAAGTCGTTCAGGAGGTCAATATGTTCATCTGCTGCAACTATACCTAAGAATAACAGGTCTTACTACCAACTCCACTCACTGGTCATTACTATGAAAGGTTATATACTATACCATCAACTTTAAACCCTCTTCCGCTTAGAGCTCTTCCACTGCTTAAGAATGAACGCAACCACTTCTTTCAAAGTAGCCTTTCTATTCTCCTTGAAGTTCCACAATTCTGGAACAATGTACCTTCCACTAGGATTATATTCATTCATTTCCATGAGGGCAGTGGAGACAGCACTGTAAACATCCTCACCAAAATCTCTTCTCAGACCCTTTAACTTATCATCATCTTCGTTTATGATTTCCTGCATTAGCATAACAATGAAGCTGCTCAGTGAAAAATACATGCCGATTCTTATTCAATAAACAAGGATAAGCAACAGCATTATCTGAGACATGGAGATCAGAATTGCTTTCGCATGAATCCTTAAAAATCATTGTAATCATTCTGAGTTGATTCAACTGTCACTGCAGGAGATCTTGGGTTTACTTAGGTCAGCTTGCAGATATTTAAACCCCATACCTTTCCTAAAGTGGATTTTTTTACTTAGATGTAAAAATTGTAGAGAAAAATCGGTGTCAAGATCACCTTATCAACTTTAACATTTAAAGACATGGGCTAAAGAAATTGTGGCACACTTATACCTGATGGCTATTTCCCACTTTGATGATTTTGTAAGGGTGCCAATCTGGATCTCTAAGGTATTCTTCCCAGGTGGAGCACATCAGTGTAGCTTCATCACTTCCACTGCCATATTTCCTCTTACACGCTTCATAGAATGGTTTGTTATCAAGCTCCCCCATTCTTTTGACCCCAATTAGAGCACGACCAGTTGACAGATCTCTCAGCCCCTACAAACCAGAGAGGATGTATATCATCAGAGAAATAGCACAAATACAGCTTAAACATAATTCACGGCTGCTAGAAGACCCTATCATCTGTATTTGTGGAACCGAATCAGAAAAATACAAAACAGAAAGAAGATTACAGCATAAGAATCCTCAAAACAGAAAACGGTTGAGAGAGAGAGAGCCTACAGTGATTAATTCTTTACGAGCTTCTTGTAGCTCATCATTGCTTTTACGCTCCTTGACTACTAGAGCCTGGTTAAGATCTTCAAGACTTTCCAATTCTCCCTCTTTCTCTTCCAAGTTCTTAGACATTTCATCCATCTTTTTGTTGAATGCCTCGTCCTCATCTCCTCCCATGTGCTTCAGCACATTTAAATTCCCCTTCAACCGCTCAATTTCCAGCTCTAAAGCTTGTTTTGCATCCAATTGCTTCTCTAAAGCAAGTATTCTATTATGCAGGTTTTCCTTTTCTCTCTGTGAACAACACTCATAACTAATTAATAATTTAAGTAAATACCAAGAATTGCATTCCATTTTTTTGCTGACTTAAAAAAAAAATACACCAACAGATAATCTATCAAGATGTAACATTATATAATATACCTTCTGGTCTTCTGCTAGCTTAAGTACATTTTCATCTGCCTTCAATTGTTCCACACTAGCCATTTCAAGAGAGCTATTCTTCGTGGCATTCTGAACACACAAACAATAACATCAATCAGCTACATGACAAAGGACAAACAATATATATACAGGTTATACAACTATACCAGAATGTTCCTACAGGCAGCGATAGACTATGAATCCCATACTAGAACAGTAAAAGATTACGGTTTCCATAAAATAACTACAAAAGACTAATACTAGTTGACCAACAAGACAAGCATGATATCCTGCACAACATTTTTTACCAAGAACTAATCACTCATAAAAGCCGATTTTTTTTGTGAGTGTTACTCTTACCTGTAATTTTTCCTCGGCTAGTTTGTTCCGCTCGGTTTCATTCTGGGCCTCACGCTTTTCCAGTTCTGATCTACGACACTCGAGCTCCCTCCTTTGAGTGTCCAACTCTGACTTGACTTTATTGTGCTCCAGGCAAATCCTCTGGAAATGATTCTTTGCATTCTGCTGCATCTTTAAAATTTCTGTCAAATACAAATCAAGCATGGGTCAGTTTTGTTGCTGTAAATGCCATAATGGAAAATTCCAAATACAAAATATTTAAATCTCCTAACATACCATCATTGTATTTTGCATGAAGCTTATCGTTCTGAGTTATCAAGTGACTCAGAGATAGATTGGTTTCATTGTATCTGCACTCGATTTCTTTCATTTTCATACTTTTGACTTCAATATCATTTGCCAACTTTGAGACAAGTTTATTCGTCTTTCTCTCTTCTTCGGCCACAATATCGGCAGTAGTTTTTAGGTCCCCATTTTTCCTCAGGTGTTCAGCAACAATATTTCCACCACCGTAGTCATCATCTCGTGCCACCCAGCCATATAGACTACTCCCGTAGTGCTTCTTTGCAAACCAATCTCGCTTCCCGTGATGATCCGCTTCAAAGAACTTCTCAAATGACATTGCATTGTGAAACCCAGGCCAGTCTTTGTTAAAAATTACAATAGCGAATCCTGAATGACCACGATAATTCCAAAGAGGTTGCACCTTCAGAGGATTAAACCCCTGCCTTATGAACTGGTCTCTGAGCTTAGAACCACTTTCTCCTACATATTTTCCATCTTTCCGTTCGGTAGGAATGTTTGCAACAACACCCATCCAAGGATAGACAAAAAGTTCATCACGGTTCCGCTCAACAGGTGGATCAGCCTCAACTTCAGTTTTAGCTTGAATCACTACTGGTGCTAGCTCCTTCTCCAGATATCTAGACAATGCCAAGTGGTTTGCCTTGTGTTTAGCACTTTTACTGTGAGAACTCGCTATCCCGGTAGCATGCTGCATGATATCCTTGTAGAGGTAGTCTCGTTTCTTCTTCCCTTGACAAAATGGACACCGAAAGACATTCTCTCCAAATTTGACTTTGTGTTTCCCATTCTTCATCAGTCCATACTCCTTATCTCCATACTCATCGATCTCGGACTCACTAATGTCTGAATCTTCGTCAGAGCTCATTCTGCTGGGTCACCTACAAGAATATCACAACATTATATCAAGTAATAAAGTTCTGTAAACAAGCCATACTTACATAACTAACCCCATTAGTAGATTTTTTTTTGCTAATATTTACTCCTACTCTGTAAACATCATGTAATCATCAAACAGTAAGCATTCTCCGCATTAAAACAATCTAACTTTACAAGCAGTAACAAGCTACTCAGTAAACACAAAATCACGCAGTTCAAAACCTGCACAGTAATGCAAGGCTCTCCGACTTTCAGCTATCTACATTGTTTCAAACAACTAAAGCAGGTAATGAACAACCTCACAGACAAGAATTCCTAATAATCCCTTACAGTCTTTTTCCCAAAAGTGCAATTCATAAATGTCAACCACAGAAACAGAAAACATATAGATCTAAGAAAATTAAATCTTAATACAATCATTTCACTTCAAAACTCAAATAAATTCAACTAACAAAATCCTCAAGATATACAATTTTTTTTGACAATGCAGTACAATACTACTGCCTGAATTAGTCAAAAAATTCAACATACACAGGATCAAAGAAAAATTAACTTCAAACGAAACAGTTTAGTGCAGAATAATCAGTATTAACAGAGATCAAGAACATAATCATACTGACAAACAAATGAAAACACGACACAGGTAGTCTCCCAATACCAATTAACTACAGATTCATACTTACCAAAGACAATACAGGAAGTTATATCAATTATACATACCTAAAACATTCATTTAAATTCATACCCCTAACAAAATCATTCAAACCAAAAAAAATCCGCCAGAAACACATCTTATACATTACCATACGAGTTAGGGTAATTAAACAGCATCAAACCCAAAATCATACTCAGGTTTAGGGAAAAATCAATTCCACTGCAATAAATCATGTAGGCATACTAAACACACTCAGTATCAACATAATCAAGACATAAAAATCATCCTCAGTAGAATACAATGCACAAATTAGTAGATACAAACTAGACATGCTCAGATTTGAAGAAAAATCATCTTTGAAACAACATTTTCCCATGTAAAATACTAAAACAGACTCAATAACATCAAAATCATACTTACCCAGTTTGAAAATTAGGGGAAATAAACTAAACATACTTAGATTTGACCACCACTCAGTTCTGTTCAGAGAAATTCCATGTAACAACACTAAAGAAACTAAGAACAAACAAGATAAAACCAAAATCATATTTAATCAGTAATATACAAGTGAAACAAACTCAGATTTGACGAAAAATCAATTTCTCGCACAGAAATTCCATGTATAACACTAAGCATACTCAAACACTAACAAAATAAGACCAAAATCATACTTGATAAGCAAAAAACGGTGTAAAATTAGGGGAAAACAAACATTCTCAGAACATTAACAATATTAAGACGAAAAACATACAAACAAACACAAACAGAAACAAAATCATACAGTAAACATGCAAAAAAAATCAAGTAAATCAAACAGTTAGGGTTTACTTACACTGTAAAATCAAAGATCTCTTAAAAAAACTGCAAAACCTCCTTTCTTACTGCACAAACAGATCGAAAACTCTAGATGATGAAATCGTAGATATATGATGATGATGGTGAGATTGAAACCCTAAATCCGTAATGAAACGGGTTCAGGGTTTTGACAGAGAGAGAGTGTGGAAGAGGAGAGAGAGTGAGTGGAATTCTTTATGATTTCACCAAATGAAATGAGATTTCCAGGTGGAGGGGGGATTATATAACCGATGACAGTACCGTTGATTTCATCTTGTTTTACACGTACACAAACGTACGGATTGATCCAACGGCTATTACATAATACACGTGGTGGTACCTCATAATCGTTTTTTACTAGGAAAGCTTAATTTCATCCTCAGTCCGTCGGAAAAAGTTGGAGGAAAAGAAAAGCAAACTTCGAAAATGGAGGAAATTCCGGCTATGATTGAGGAAATGGGCCTTATGAATCTTTGTTTTGAGGGATTAAACCAATTTACCTGGCCTAACCATAAAACGGAAGGGCTCATCGAACAACGCCTGGATTGGGCAATGACCAATGCGAAATGGTTAAATACTTACCAGGAGGCCTTCCTAACCCATCTTCCCCCTATAGGATTACATCACAATCCTATTCTTCTGCGTCTGAACCGGAACACTCTCTCTTGTTTCATCCCCTTTAGATTCTTGGCAATGTGTTTCGAAGATGACACTTCTCTTCCTTTGATTCAGGAATCGTAGGAAGATTCATACCGGTTCGTCAGGCTTCAGATTTATCTCTAAACTGAAAAATCTTTAGCCCATCCTTACAGAATACAGACTGGAATAAGGATGTCACGGATAAGAAAATTTCGTCTCCCGTGCAGCGTGTCGCGCCGGCCAGAAACTCCCCTATTCGTGATAATAAAGAGAATATTCGTGCCTTGAAGCCTAGCTTCTCGCTGGAAAGTGCAGATAAATTATTATTTTTTTGCTTTCCAAGTAATGCCTTGTACGCATTAAACTCGAAACATAGTTCACACGTTCCTCAAGCTATAGTTATACCGTT
This sequence comes from Papaver californicum, assembly GCA_023531435.1. Taxonomy (NCBI): domain Eukaryota; kingdom Viridiplantae; phylum Streptophyta; class Magnoliopsida; order Ranunculales; family Papaveraceae; genus Papaver; species Papaver californicum. Next base: position 35,147 of record JAJJMC010002253.1, on the reverse strand, counting down.
CCATGTATGTTTACCTTTCCCAACATGCTTTGCAAGTATTGTACCCCAACCTTAGTCTCCATACCGTTCCAACTCACCCTTGACTTACAAAGTGTGCAAGATCATTTCAACTTACCCTTATTTTACCAAGGGTTAAAGCTATATAAGCTAATGGGGGTGCCTTTAGCAAGCATCACATTATTTCGATCATTGTCCAGGCCTAACTTAAGTTTTGGACCGACACCTAGGATATTTCAAGTTTAAGCTCTCGCTTCATCAATCCTGCTTCGACCATGCACTGGAGTCGGCACTTATCTTGCTCTTTCCAAGGGTGCAACATCCAGGCACATGTCATTCCATGCCGCGACGACTCCAAGGGAGTACGAACAATCCATCGAATTGAATTGCAACTACCCTATCAATTGTGGCAACAATCATCTCTTGCTTAGCCTTGCTGAGCCAGATGATATGAGTTACCATAATGTCGCAATCATCTCCTAATTTAGATGATATGAACGACAAGGTGTTGCACCTCAATGCATGGCATTGAGGCTGCCTACGTACCCAACCCGTACCTTGATGGGATCAAGCATGACCGTAGTTCATCAAAGGGTAAATTCGAAAGGGACAAGCAACTTAAGCCTATTAAGGTAGATGTGCATTTCCGCTCATGCACATTCAACCAACACCTCCTCCCTATATATGTTCTATTCGCATTTCTAGAAACAAATATTATAAAGGTAGATGTCATCCATCTGGTGCCAAGGCCGAAATGAAGATTTCTTGCCAAGGCTGTTGTAAATAAACACGTTGATGCATCACGGTGATGCATTCCTGGCTCGGTGATGCATTGGATCATGCATCACGGCATAATAGTGCTTTAGCACTATGACGCTCCAACTCTCGTAACTTTGGCTCGGTGATGCATTGGATCATGCATCACGTCATAATAGTTCCTTTGCACTATCATGCTTCAACTCTCGCAACTTTCGCTCGGTGATGCATTGGATCATGCATCACGGCATAATAGTTCCTTTGCACTATCATGCTTCGACTCTCGCAACTTTGGCTCGGTGATACATTGGATCATGCATCACGGCATAATAGTGCCTTAGCAATATGACGCTTAACCTCTCGCAACTTTGGCTCGGTGATGCATTTGATCATGCATCACGGCATAATAGTGCCTTAGCACTATGACGCTTCAACTCTCCCAACTTTGGCTCAGTGATGCATTGGATCATGCATCACGGCATAATAGTTCCTTTCCACTATGATGCTTCAACTGTCGCAACTTTGGCTCGGTGATGCATTGGATCACGTATCACGGCATAATAGTGCCTTTGCACTATCATGCTTCCTCGAATATTCGAGGTTAAGGCATACACCCCCTAACGCTTATTGAAGTAAGCTTTATAAGCTTAGGATGAAGCTTCAACCCAGGCCATAATGCGACCTTGAGTAAGCTTCATGCAAAAATTACGGGTGCTACAAAGGATGTCTTTGGGGATATCACTTTCAAAATACGTTTAATTAAGTCGCAGCTTGATATTTGCTACCAAAACTCGCCCCATAATGAAGAGTCAAGGAATAATTGGAAGACTTGTTTTAAAATACTGGAGAAGCGGACTAATATCGAGGAACAAATTTGGAAGAAAAAAATCTAGAGACAATGAGATTAAGCTGGGAGTTTGTAATATGTCTTACTTCCATGTCAAGAAGGTGAACATGTATAGAAGAAACAAAATTAAAAAAACCAAAAAGTCGAGAGGATAATGGAAAGATAACTTGAAAGACATAGCGAATTTCTTAAAAGAGCATTTTGAGCAAATAGATACTACCTCTGGAAATATTTCGAGGTATAAGGAATGTGAGATCTTGAACCTTATCCTTTCGTGGGTAACACCAGAGATCAACAACACCTTAATAGCTACTCCTTCACAAGAGGAAATATCTGTGTCTTGATGGCTTCCCTGCCATCTTCTTCTAGTAAATAGTTGTGTAGCATTAGTTAGTTATGTTTTAGCTCATGGAACTGAGTATCCGTTTGTGGTGGAAACTCGGTATCCATCAAAATAGAAAAATAATAATTGACGGGCTAGGATATCTAGGTCTCTTATTTGAGACAAAAGTTTAGTATCCATCAAAAATATTTTTTTTATTTCTATCACAAGTCAGGATATCCAAATCTCTTAGAGTACCTGACTGGATAGGTTATAACTATGTACATCCATATTCGTACCTGAATGGGTTAAAGTGTCTATAGTGAGAGTGTTCATCAAAAAAAATGAATTCTCAATTTGTGAGGTGAGTATCAAACCACTTGGTCGTCAAAATAACTTTTGTATCTGGTCTTTATACTTCTGATTTTCTGAGGGATGGAGTTTTCGTACCTATATACACTCTTACCCTAATTGTAGCTAAGACCAGGATCACCATTGTGACGACCATTTTTGGTGGTCAATCACAACCAAAAACTTAAGTTGCTTATAAATGACAATTCTTCAAGTCTAATTGATACAGAAAAATTATAATACAAGGAATCATCCCTCAAATATAAATGAAAACAACTCAATATATTAGGTAGTTCAGCTAATAAGCCTACATCCACTGGTAAATACAGTTTATTATTTATCAACACATATTTTGTAAACATGGTTATATAAAGAATTAAAGAAATTTAGTTCAATAGAGTTCTTAACCTAGTCTTAGCTTTTTCCCTTCTTGAATTTCCTTCAGGGTTTTCTCTCCCTATTTTTTGTTATCCCCTTCTTTCTATTTTGGGGTTGGTATTTATAGTAAAATATGATGGGTCCCTCTTCCTCACTCCATCTTATCTTTAATCTGATTGATCTTATATTTGTCTTTGGGCGCAACTCATCTTATTCCATTAGTAATGCTTCTTACTAGTTCCGCTTGCTGATGTGCAGCTTCCCTTTGGATTGAATATTTATTGGTCCTTTATCTTTATTATGTGGAGGTTGGCATGTGTGACGTGTGGAACTTGACGTGGAGCATATTTACTCTTGCATGATTAAAATTTATAGCGCGCGCGTAGCAGGGCGCAAATTCCTATGGAGCACAAGAGATGGCCAGATGATTATGGGGCGCAAGAGATAACCAGATGATTATGGGGCGCAAAAGATGGCCAGATGATTATGGGGTGCAAGAGATGGCCAGAGCGCAGATGATTGTCTTGGCTATTGATGATATTTTTTCTTGTGTACTTTCCACGTGTCTTGTATGCATTAATTTAGTCTGACTTTTCTGCTCCCAATGTCAACTGATGTGTAATAAATGTTTTATAACTGTCTTTTTTTTTATTTATTTTATTCTTGTACTTCTCGGTGTAACATAATATAATACTTTCTTCTTATGATGTGAACACGTAGAACTAATGAATTTATGTCCTTACAACCATAGTGCTTGTTCTTAGCACTTCATACTTTACTCCCTTTACACTAAAACAACCATTAGCTTTCATAAATATTCCGGGTGCCTAAAATCATATACTCCCTCCGTTTCAGGAAAAGAGTTACTTTCTCTTTAAATTTTTGTTCCAACAAAAGAGTTACTTTCATTTTTAATATAACAAACTTTCAAAACTACCCTTATTATTTTAAGAAATGTTATTATTCTCATTATAAAAATATATGTAGTATTAAACTTTTTGTTAGGGTAAATCTGGAAATAAATTACAAAAGTTATTCTCTCTCATCTTACCTTAATAATTGTGCAAATAGGAAAAGTAACTCTTTTCCTGAAACGAAGGGAGTATATGCTTAAGAGTTCGTGACATTATTTTGAGATGTTAGTCGACCTCGCATTCATATTGTGTGCATTCTTCTCTTTTTGATGGTTTCTCCTTAAGCATTTTAATATGTAATTAGGAAGTTGTTATCGGCAACAAATTAGTTGTTGTATTTTGTATATTTTCCTTAACTTTAATATTTTCGATGACTGTTATTTTAACGAATATGCTCATTATGTCCAAAATGAAATAAAATAAAAAATACTAAAATGCAACCAAATTTACCCAATTTCATAGATTGAGTGGTCGTACAAGTGTTGGTACGTAATGTATTAAATTTCAGAATCCCAAGTATGAGGTCGATGTTTTAGAATTGCAGAATTTTATATTGTTACAAGTGATGGCCATTAGCCGCCCCTCATCGTCACCAAAGTGGCACAGAGACCCTTTTATGCGATAAACAAATCCACCAAAAAGATAATATCTTGATAAAGTCGTAATCTTTACTGTCTGCTAAAAGAGCCTTTTTATGATATTTGCTTAGCTAAGAAACTTTCCACTTAATAATCATCAGAGCACAAGGATTTACAATAATATTCTTTACTGCTAACCTAAGTTAAACCTCCTCCTCTAAAGTCTTAAAGATCTAGATAAATAAAATTCACATATTGAACGGTGAGGAAACCCTCGTTTCTGTTGGTTGAAATTAGATTTTTGTGGTTTTCGTAAAACGAGAATTTTGGTGATAATATTTGGCAACATATGATTGGTTTAAAAAAATAAAAAAAATAAATAATAAAAAAAAACTTCGTGTTACTGTGTTTTAAACTCTAAGGAATAGAAATCAAAATAAAATTCAATTTATAATTCGTTAGTATTAAACCTATCATATTCAGAAACCGTGACTACGTCAGAAAACCAACAAAAAAAAATGCAAAAAAAAACCCGTCCCATCACGATAAAACGGGCGGGGCGTCTTCCCGCCAATCAAAAATTAAAGGTAACTGTGATAAAAAGTCAAATATACCCGGTACGTAACACGAGTATAAATCTAGTTGTATTTATTACCTAATGAGTACTCGTGCCACTTCAAGGCTGGAACCTCTCACTCATCAGGAAAATCTTCAATGCCGAACAAGTGAATGAAATCAGAAGCATTACCCCGACTGGACAAAATGATAGGTTAATATGGCCGAGCTCCACAAACGGCCAATTCTCGACCAAATCTTTCTACAAGTGGCTGACCAGGGAGATTATTGTTAATAACGGAGTGATACCGGACATCTTCTGGCTGAAACTTGACCACATTAATACAACCCCAAAGGTCAGAAACTTTATGTGGAAGTTAATGAACGATACAGTGGCGGCCAATGAGGTGATCTCCAGACATGCAAGCCATATCGCCCGGGGATGTCCCTCTTGTCTTGGTGAAGGCGAAACCATTACTCATCTGTTTCTAAAATGCGTAAAGGTGTGGTTCCTAATTGACCCGGGTCTAGCAGCAGAAGGTAGTAATAATGACGATGTAAGAGAGTGGATTTCCAACTGGATAAAGCAAGAGACTCAAACCAACTTCAAGGATAAAGATAGAGTTCAGAAAGCCGCCTACACGATGTGCACATATGGAAATCTAGATGTGACTGGATTTTTGAAGGAATCAGTAGGAACGTGAATACCACAGTCAACAAAATTCTGAAGGAGATCTGGAGCTATGAAAGAATCCATAGGAGGCATAACATGGGTCATATCCAAGGAACGTATGACAACAGGTCGCAAAGGAACAACTGCCAAGAGATGCAGCAGCAATCAGGCAACAGAATTCAGACATCACAGATGCAACAACAGCAAGGCAGCAGGTCCAAGGGGCTTGACAGGCCGTCCGATACTGCAACCACGGATGAAACAACTGTCCGGCAACAAGAGACCAGGAATCCAGCCGAAACGCAACGAAGAAACAACAACAATCACTGGAGAACTCCACCACTAGGATACATTAAAATGAATGTTGATGCTTCTTTTATAAGTAAGGATCAGTTAGATAGCTTTGGACTCGTGTTAGTCAATGATGCAGGTACCTTCAGGGGAGCCAAAGGAGGAGTAATCCAAGCAAGAGATGCGCAACACGCAGAGGCGCTGACTCTGCTAAAAGGAGTCGAATGGCTTATAGAGATTCAAGAAATGAACGTAGTGATTGAAGGAGATAACAGAGGCATAATGGACATCATGAAGAAAGAGGATTATCCACTTCAATGACGAATAATCAATATAATCAAGGATTGCAAAGACATTCTCAATGAAATAGGCTCGTGGTCGGTTAATTTTGTGCCTAGAACTTGTAATATTTTAGCCGACAAAGTAGCAAAACATTGTTTAAGTAATTTAACGGAGGATACTTGGTACGAGTATCCACCAGATTTCCTCATGTCCATGTACGAAAAAGTACGTAAAAACGCTTATTTACCTTAATGAATTTATCTTTTTTGTTAAAAAAAAAAAGAATACTCGTACCACTTTTAAATATCATTCTGGTTTTTTATTTTTAAACTCATGATATTTATCGGATTTTGACGACTCAATTTAATTTGAGACGTAGTTCTAAGTTGGTTATAAAAAATTTATGAGTGTAAGATTTTCACAGCTCACAACTAAATTTATCTACGCGATATAGTATGACCACTTCCGCGGCCTGTTCGAAGCACATGGGGATCATTATCATTTGATGCAAGGAAATGCATTCTGAAAATTAAATTCCAAAACAATATTATCTAGGCAAGCTCCTTCTTCTTCCACATGTGAGCACCAATTATGGTTTCTGTCTTCCCATGATGTAGGTTCAGTCAGGTATTTAAAAATATCACAAAGTAGATTTGATATTTTTTCTTTTTTTTTTATTCTTTTAGTTTTGAAAATCTGGCTGAAGAATTATTTATACGGAAAAATATGTTTATGAGTTGGAAGCCATCTAGACTAAGTGTGCAACTGTACACCCAGTCTCTAGCCTCCCCCACGTATACCAACACGTCCAACACAACACAATACTATCAACAAATGACCAAATTCTTTTTATTAAGGAAAAAATCTCCAAAAATTGCAACCGCACCATCTTGATATATCTACAGAATGAGTCATGCATGGTTACTAATTAGAATACTAGGACTGTAAGAAGCCATGTGCAGCAACTTAATATATAAACTAGTACACCCCCACTCTATGAAGAGACTGGAGACCATGAGCAAGAAATGGGATTCAAAAAGAAAAGAAAAAAGAAAAAAAGAGGTCCCCAATCTCATAACTTATTTTCTGATCAAAACTCTGAAAACTTGTTATTTTAGCCACGCTCTCACTGTCAAAGAAAGTAGTACACTTCTCTTAGCTAAAAATTGATATGGTGTCTGAGCTCCGAACCCACTGATTTTGCAATTTTTGTTTTGTCAAGTTTGGCAGTTTTTGAAGACGTGTGGGCAGTGGGTCTTTCTGGATAGTCAATTTATGGGCCAATATATTTGTATTACATAACAATTGCCTTGCATTATTCACTGGCCATAGTCAAACTAAAGGCATTTTCCTAAGCATGAAATGGCATATCCAAATTTCAAAACCTCACTTCCAAAGAGTTCTTCAAAAATTCTAAAAAAATAATAAAAACACCAAAATCAAAAATATTTGTGTGGATAACAACTTTGAGCTACCTATCTTAGGCTAGCTTTTATAAATATTCACGGTCTGAGATGGTATCCAAAAAGTGTGGTGAAAAATCTCATTTCATATAAGGATTTTCTACTTCGAGACCCTCTTTTAATCACATCTTCACGCAGAATGATTATTAGTTAAAAACAAGAAAAAAAAAGCATAATAATTATATTGTCCAAGTGTTGTTATTTAGCTGTTCATACATAATTTTTGACATGATATTGCTACCAAACACTGTGTTTAGATTCTAGACACGCGGAATAGAAGGGCATATGCCCCCTACACCTAGGAACAAAACTAAAGTCTCTACATTCTAGTCTCCTTCGAGACCTTTCCCATAAGCGTATTATCTCCTCTAGGAACTAACAAGACGACAATGTAACAGTCTATTCTTTTACCAACCCCCATCCTCTCATGACAGAACACAACAAACAAAAAAATTCAAAACCTACTTGTCTTTCTCTCTAGAATCACTCTTTCGACACTACTCGCTCATTATTCTAAACAAGAATTTGAGCAAACAAGAAGAAGATTTCAAACTACTAGTAGCAGTAGTAGTTCACCATTTCACCTCCCCCCATTGACCCCCTCTGCGCATATCTTCTTAATGTCTAAACAATTCTGAAGAAAAAAAGAGAAAACCCCAGAAGACAAAAGAATGAAGTGTTTTCATTTCTCAAAAGAATTAGAAGAAGATGGAGATGGAGGAGAAACAGTAATTCCATCAAGGGTATCATCAAAACTGTCATGGGCAAGATCATTAAGTGTTGCATCATCCAGTACTACTGCAGATGCTAGTCATAGACGTAATTCAGAGTATGATTCTTCAGAGAATAATTATTCGAGAGATTTGAATGATACAATAAATTTCCATGATTTTTTATCACAGAGAAGGTCTAATGAATTACATGTGTTTAAGTATGATGAATTGAGATTAGCTACCAGAGGGTTTAGTAGAAGTTTGATGATTGGTGAAGGTGGGTTTGGTTCTGTTTATAGAGGTGTTGTTAAGATTAACAACACAAATGGTGATCTTGGTGATGATATAGATGATGATGATGAGAAGTTGGATGTTGCTATTAAACAACTCAATCGGAATGGAATGCAGGCAAGGTCTTCGATTTTATTCCCCTTTCGTTCATCAATTTCGTCAAGTTTCTTTTAATGATTTTTCATCTGCGAATTCTTGATTTTGCTACATGGGTTTGTTACTCAATTGCAATATCTCTGTTTAGAACAGGAAGAAATCAACAAAATTTATGCATTTTCAGATTATTTTTTTTCGCATTTGGTTAAGTAGCTGATGTGGGGCTATTTTGGGTTTCATGAATTTTGATATGTTAATTGATTGATTTTGTTATTGGAGTGTAATAGCTTTGTTTAGGCAACAAGAAGTTAGCGAAATATGCGGCTTTTTGTTCTTATTAGTGTATGAGTTAATGGAGTATAGAATTAGGAAGGTACTTGTGGATTTGGAAGAGGTGAAATGTAAGAATGAATTACGAGCAACTAGTAGTTTATGTTTGAATGGAGAAGCAAGATATGTAGAGATCTAGATGGATAAGAATAAGGTCACTAATTTTACTCGACTGGTGCTTGTCATTTGATGAAGGCTAGAGTGGCACGTCTAGAAAAAATTGTCATTGCGATTTGTTAATAACTAGGAAAAAGTGGTGTTACCGGACAGGCTGAAGTGGCATGATGGGTTCTAGAAAATTTTCCATCTCTGGGTGTACTTGCCCAATCGCCTACCAGTGTTCATATGCAACTCTTAAAGTAGCTAAGCAATTGAATTCTTAAGTTTGTTGGTAAGACGTTTATTCGTAAGTTTTTATCATATCATGCGAGGAAGCTGTGTTTGCATTTTCTAGCTGGAATCAAAGTGCATCAGAGTGTTCTTGGTTTGTTTTTGGTGGATTTTGAATAAGAGGTTTATTCTAGTATAATTTACTTTATCTGATGGTTTGCCTGCTACTTTACCATTTGTATTCAGGGGCACAAAGAGTGGATTACAGAAGTGAATTTCTTGGGTGTGGTTAAACATCCAAACCTTGTCAAATTAGTGGGATATTGTGCCGAAGATGATGAAAGGGGTATGCAACGACTCTTGGTGTACGAACTTATGAGAAATAAAAGCTTGGAAGACCATTTACTTGCTCGGGTGCCGTCACCTCTGTCGTGGAAAATGAGATTACAGATTGCTCATGATGCTGCCTGCGGTTTAGCATACCTTCACGAAGAAATGGATTTTCAGGTACCTCCATAATTTTTGGAGTTTTCTACGGTCAGTGCAGTGAGATTCGTGGAACTAATCATGCCTTTATGCCTATTGTTTTAGAAGCAGTTCCTAGGAAAGATTATGGTTCTTGGGTATCCAATCAATCAATAGCGGCACCCGAGGCAAAAGCCACGGTGCTTATTGTTTTAGAAGCAGTTGTGTCATGTGGTAAAATAGCTTAATAATGTTGGCATCTGTTTAGTAGTAATCTACCCGACTTTCTACAAATTATAATTGCAACTTACAGTATATGGTTACTATTAAATGATTAATGAACTTTCAACCTGGTGGAAAAATGTCATGGAAGTGGATATTCTGTATTTATTAGCAAAATCATGAACCATTTGAGCGTTCTTTCTCATTCTGATTTGATATCTCCTGGAAGTTCTCTTTCTTTACGTCTGAGAAAAGAGCTTCCTGCAGTCTGTGCTATACTTTATCTGGTACAGTTTGTATGTGAATTTTGTCGAGCATCCAACCTAGATTACATGTTTCTTTGGTACAGTTAATATTTCGGGATTTCAAAACATCGAACATTCTGCTGGATGAAAATTTCACTGCAAAACTATCAGACTTTGGGTTGGCCAGGCAAGGACCAGCTGAAGGACTTGGTCATGTTTCAACATCGGTAAGTAACAAGAATTTGGAATAAAATCTTTTGTCCCTGAGAAGTTTGTTTTTCAGGAATTCTATTTCCTTCCATTTAAAACTGCTGTAGACTAGTTCCGATTTGACTATAGAGTACGAAGCATACGTCTTTGTATAGATCCTTCGCGGACCATGTCTCATATATGCATTTGATTACCTAGTACAGTGTAATCTAACATGCTTGTCCATTGTGATTGGTTCTAGTCATTAGCCTCTAAGTCCTAATCTTATATATGGCATTCTATTAGATAAAAACCGTAATGAGCATATGTACTCTTGCACTGGTTGTTTAATTTTATAGTGTATTTGGTTGAACAGGTTGTGGGTACAGTAGGCTATGCAGCTCCCGAGTATGTTCAAACGGGTAGACTGACAGCTAAAAGTGATGTTTGGAGTTTTGGTGTGGTTCTCTATGAGCTCATCACCGGAAGACGATCAGTTGACAGAAATCTACCGAAGAGCGAGCAGAAGCTCTTGGAATGGGTTAAACCCTATGTATCAGGCTCCAAGAAATTCTATTTGATTATGGATCCACGACTAGAAGCTCAGTATTGCTTAAAATCAGCCCAAAAACTTGTTTCCCTAGCTAACAAGTGTCTCATGAAGCAACCGAAATCCCGTCCTAGAATGAGTGAAGTAGTAGAGATTCTGGGACAGATGATCATAGACACATCGTCGCCAGAACCTGTTGTTAAAATAGATGATAATTTGAAAGAAAATGAAGAATCTATTGTGGAGCCCGAACCAACAAAACAAAGTAATAGTTACCGGAAAAAAGTACTCGAATTCAAAGATTTGGTGAGTTTAAGAAGCAGAACTAGTGGGAAGTTAGATTGGAGAAATTGGACACCAGTAGTAAGGACATGGTGATTACTATAGATTATTAGTTAAGCTTGTGGAGATGAAACAGAATGATCTTCCATGAAAAAAGGTCTCTTAAGGAATTACAAGTATATGCGGTCAGTTTCAAGCATCGTTCGATATCTTTTGGAAAAACTTTGCAGAGTATAACAAAGTTTGTTGCATCGTTGTGCATGGATATATTTTGCAATTGCTAAAGCAATTCAGGAAGAGGGATGAATATGTCTTTCTCCCGGTTGGTTTCGTTGAAATTTTCTTTTTGTATATATAAGTCTAAGCAGTAGGTATCTACCGAAAGGTCTTGGTTACCAAATATTCAATGCAATTATGTTTTTCATTGATTTGTCAAACATATCTTGAGATGTAATTGCTCAACTACTGAAGAGTGCCATATTGGTGAACTTTCTTTGTCATTTATGTAATGTGACAACGACAACAATACGTTTATAATACGACTATATTTCAACCTGTTTGTGGCCTGATGTTCTGCTTGTACAAGCAAATGTTTGTGAAAGATGAAAAATGTGAAGCAGAAGTGTCTGCACCTTCCCTATCAGTCCTAAAGGGGGCATCCCAAACTGCTAAATTGCAGGAGAACACCTAACAAGAGGAAACTTATAAACACAGTCGACATACTTACCTGGTTGCGGTGTATGACCTCGGTTAGAGACTTCTTCCGTCACACTTTAGAAGGTGCTAGTCTAAGATGACGCGGTATCAATGACTACAAGAAAGAGTATAGACATATTCTAAAATGGCTGCTGTTGGGGGGGCCAAGAACAGAAACTGGAAAGAGCATAATACGATGTAATGATATAAAAAAAATGCATAAATTGAGAAGAGAACTGACTGAAAAGTAAAACGAAGTCGGAAATCCTTGATGATCGGTGCAGATGGCGGTGAGATATTTTTTATTTTTACGATTCTGAATAATTTGTTCAAAACTCTATTGGGTTTGGCTGATCATGTAATCATAAAACTGATAAAAATATGTTGGTTTTGTTGTTGCAGCACCAACAACTTAATGTAGAGGATGATGGTCAAAACCAAGGAAATGTCCACCGCGCATCCACTTCTTCTAACGAGGTACCAAAGCCTACTGCTGACAGTAGTCATGATATAACGATGAATCCAAAGGCAAATGAAGAAGTACTAACTAATTGTGATGATTCTCTTACTGATAATATATACTCCATTTTTAACTGTGGTAAGCTGCTGGATTGTTGGCGGCGATGTTATTTGGCGATTCGTGTACGTTCTGCCCGTCGCCGTCTGCGTCTTCCCTATAACACAAAAAGAATTCCTGACAGCCTTGAACAAAAATTTAGAAGACATACTGCAGGAACTGCCCATCTGAAAAAAGAAAAACATACTGCAGGAAAATTTGGGTCTCTTTCTCCAGAGGTATACTGTCATTTTACTTATTCTAAATTATGCAAAATGAAATAGTTATGCCTTCTATTTATTTTGTTTACCTTCTGATGTTCTTGTCTTGTTTGATTCCCTCAGGATATCGTTCCTTTTTGCGAAGCAGTATATGACACCAACGACGCCAACTACATACGGGGGCTGGGAACTAAGGTAGTGGCTTTCGCTTATTTTAAAAATTGCTGAAAATTTAGAAAACCATTACACCAGTCGATGTGTTAAGAACAATTCCAATTGGCTGCTGAGATGAGTTATACTCCCTCCGTCCTATAAAAAATGAGCTTTTTTAGTATTTACACAGATTTTTAAAAAAATATGAGAAAGAATTATTTTTAAATATTTTTTTCTTATTTATCTTTTGTGTTAAAATTTCGATTATATATCTCTTAGTTCAAAATATTTTAAATAAAGACCTATGTAAAAGTATAAAGATGATTATCAAATTTTTTATATTTCTTAGATAAAATTTTAACAATACTAATTATTGATAAAGATTTGTTCAAAAAAACAACATAAAAAAATCTTAAGAGTCACTTATTTTGGGATAAAAATAAAAAGCTTATGACTTTATAGGACGAATGAACTATACACTATGTATGTGCTTAAGTACCCCTCTTTTTCAAATGATATCGTAATTTTTGCTTTTTCAGCGTGATCGCAATGATGAACAAGAGAATACTGAAGACTGTAAAGAAGAAGCAGAAGAAAACCGTTCTGGCACTTGTAAGACGAGCGGCAATCAGATATTCTTTGATGTTGAGAGAGGAGTGTCTCCTCCTAGGAATATAAAGCCACCACTAAGAAATGAATCAAAAGGACTTCCAAGCCCTATCAGTCCTAAGCAAGTTGATCCAGGCACTCACTCTAAGGTCTTAATAATTACTATCTCCATCTCCGTAAAAATAAAACTTCTATTTTCTTTAAAAATAGTCAAACTAAAAAATAAAAATACTTTTTTAAGGACGGAAAGAGTATATTCCTCTCGAATCTTATTGGTATTTACACTTCCATATTAAAATTTGATAACAACATTTTTCCTGGTGTCTACTTCCAGATAAATGGTTGGCTTCCGTGGAAAAAAGGGAAACGTCTAGTGTCCACCAAATCAAGTAAACAATTCGAACACGAACGCTGAACTCTTTTGGAATTTGCCGGAATAAATTTAAAAGAAAGTTAAAAGCATATCTATGCTAGTTATCAACTTACTTATTCTGATTTCGATATTCAGTTGTCCAGTAAATATATTAGTAAATTTTCTTTGTTATTTACTCTCCGTCCATTAATAGATAACTTATTCGTTTTTAAATTTTATCTCACTAACTTATATTATTAAAAAAAATATATTTTTAAAAACTATCTTTTTAATTAATTATTGTTAATATAAGAAATATGTATAATTTGGTAGTCCTGTTTATATTTATTACGTAGATCTTTTAAAATATTTTTCTACAATATAAAATTTAAGAATATTCATGGTATACTTTGAGAAATATATTATTTCTAAATTTTACTAATTATTATCTATAAAAACATAATAAAAAAATATTAAAAATATTTTTATCTTTTTATTATTTTAAAAATTATATAATTTTAAACTAGATCATTTATAGTGGGACTAAAGGAGTATTTTATATGAAAACAACAATTACAACGCGCCTATAGTTTTAAGTGGGAATGCTATATATATCCTCTATTTGGATTGACCTTGCATAAATATCCATGAGGGCTATAAAGTAATAGTAGTTCTACTTCTCTCCTTTTAAGTGTTTCTCTTCCATCTTCAACTCATTATGCTGACACATTAAAACAGATAAATAGTAATTTCTGCAGCAAAACCCCTCAAATCTGCAAGAACGCTAAAAGCTCATTTTGAAGTGGGAACCAATCTCATGTAAATATCAACGCTCTGAAGGGTGCTACTGCTAGGGGATAATTTTTTGAGGAGATGATAAGATAGTGCATGAATTCAATGTTGTGAACATCAATTGCCTACCCTGTTGCATATACTTAGTGCATCCCTACCCGCTGAATCGGATATTCCACTAGAATTTTCATAGACATTTTCATATTACACTACCAAGTGTTGTTGATATCGTTATCCAATAATATTATCATTATATAACTTTATCATTATACTGTAACGATATATGCTAAACATGAGCTATTACATTATAAAACAAGGGAAACATATCAATTAAAAATTGGTTGATCTTAGACATGAACATACAAAAGAATAGTACCAATTCTACACATGAGGTACGAGGGTCTTACTATTAATCAGATGCTAGCTTCAAGTATACTAATCTTAGCAGCTTAATTTTTGTTCTTCTTCATCCATGGTGTCACAAATGATCTCACCTCTTGTCTCCGGCAAAAAAACAATAAACAACCCACAAACACAAATCACTAATCCAAACACTCCATATGATAACAATCCATTATCATCAACTCCTCTTTCAGCTGCAATCAGAATTGGACTAAACATACCACCAAAAATAAGAGCTTGTCTTACCATTGACAATGCTGAGTTCCTCACACAAGTTGGAAACATTTCCAATGTATATATCAATAGCACGTCAAACGCGGTACACGTACTGAAAAACGATATTAACTCGACGCTGATTCGCAACGCTTGCTGCCCCTCGTGGATTATCACACACATTATGCTACAAATACCACCCAACATTGTGAAAAACAGCATGGAACTTCTCCTTTTCAATCTTCCTATTACAAAGTAGGTGATTACCGATGATGGTTGTTGAAATCTTGCAACAATGAACAGCAGCGTTAGATGTATCAGAATAATATATAAAGGACTTAATTGAAAACAACTCTACCAAGGACAACTACGAGGGCAGAATCACAGGTTCAACAAGTTGTCCTTAACACATTAGTTCGCGGGTATACTCGAGAAGAGCAATGCTAAACCCCAACGTGCGAAGATGTGTCCAGGATAAGACTGCCCGATATAGCTTGTATTAGCACAATACAGACTACCCACTCTTGAACTTAGCAACAGGGAAGGAAGGGAAATAAACAATCAAAGCGCAAAACAAAGCGAGAAGATGGTGAAAAGAAGACAGGATAGTAGCCGCTTCTGGGATATCTTTAACTCTGAAAACGTTTTGTATTTATAGGAAAAATAAACCTTTAGGGTTTCGGATTTCGTGTAAATCAACTTTTCCCAAAATATAAAAGGAATCCTATAGGGTTTCGGATTTGTAAAACTATATAGGGTTTCGGATTTGTAAAACTATTTTTGGTAAAAATAATAGATCATGATTGATGTGTTTCTCATTGGCAAGCCCAATACATTAGTTAGCCCATGTATTGTTTGCCCACCCCATTCCACTGTCTAACTATCCACATGAGAATAGTTATATAGTGGACATCCTTCTCTAGAATACCCAATGTGGGACTAAACTAGAGAGATTCATTCACATCACACCAAGACCAAAAAACATTTAATTTAAACTCATTTTTCCCCAACAATGGTATCTCTGCTAATGCATTTAATGTAACACTTGAGTAAAGACTGGAAGACAGACTTCCGACACCTAACGGGATCCCATGATACATCATTCCGACCCCAAAAGAAACGATCATAACTGCGGATAGTCTTCGGAAAGCCCATTTTTTGTCCCATAAAATCTTGATGGCGGAGTACAAATTCGCATTCCGGTGCTGTTCCCGTTCTATGGATCTGTGTCTAATACATTATTATTAGTCCCATAAGAAGCAATACTCCTCAAAGTAGTAATGGCTTCTTCTTTTCTTCCTTGCACCATTAACCACCTTGGTGATTCATGAACCATGAAATGAACAATTACGGAATAGATTATTGCAGGAATGGAAGTTAAGATATACAGTACTCTCCACGATGATCCTCTAGTGAAATAAGCCATGGCTGGTAATGATAAGAAACCAAGTGTATAAGAAATGTATCCAATAATACCCACCTTATCACGGCGACTTTTACCAACGATTTCTGTTGATAAAACAAGTGTGCAACTACTGATTGTGGATCGGCAGAACCCGGTTATGAATCTTAAAATCGAGTAGATCCAAATATTAGGAGAAAGTGCAGTTAAGAAAGCTGATAAAGACATCATAAGACATGAAATAACTAAGGAGTTTTTCCTACCGAGTGACGAGTCGGCTAGCGTATTAAGAACGAGTCCACCAATTAGAAAACCAGAAAAGAACGATGAAGTTGGTAAACCAGCAACAACAGGACCTAAACAAGAAAGGTCCCATTCTGAAATTGTTGATGTCTGCATAGGTTGATTCCATGTCCATGCATTTCTAGGCAATTTGGCACGAGTTGGTGATGACGGTCGAGTTGCAGTACGAGTATTTGTTATTAGCAGGATCTATACAGTGCCATGTTGGTTCTGCATCTGTGAAGACACTGATGAAAGTCTGTTGTGCATCAAAAACCCATGCAAAAGATACAACTATGGCTTGCAGTAACTGACCCCAACTGAAACTTCCTATAAATCGTTCAATCATCTCGTCTATGGTTCCAATGTGTTTTTCGAGAAGGGGATGAGTTTGAGAATCATCCGAGTTGGGAAGATTTGATAGCTCGGCCATGACTGCGTATATGAATTGGTGCCTTCCGATCAAAAAATAAATAAATGTACCGGTGCCTTAACTAGAAATAGCTATACCTATACTGCTTAAAAGAGAGTACTGCCTTAAATAAATGGTTGTATGTATGCAATGTCTCGACCACATGCCCTTAAGAGCTAAATAATGGCGGTAGGGCGATAATGTCGGTGGTGCAATACTACTGTACTAGCTACTTACAGGTTTGGGATATTTTATCGCATCACATCTGTACCTTTTGAATGAAACCGTCCTCGATAGTAAGGTGAATTACATAACTACACAATTGTCTTCACATTTGTTTTCATTTTGCTTTGGTAAATAATAATTGCTCCACGATGTAAATGCCAAACACAAGTGTGTGCACCCAAATATTGAATGCAACTTCTCTATCATTCCTATGGGACTCAACTTTGCTTCCCTATTGAATTACAGTAGGATGACAAACACCATTATGCTGAATTTGGCCAAATATTGAAATATTGCATGTTTTCCTTGATACTTTGCACAGCCCACTTGAGCAATTTGCCATAATTCCGCGAAATATAAGACAAACAACAATTTAAACCTTTATAAAATGGAAAAACTTAAGCAAAACAGGTTCCAAAATGGTGCTTTTGTTTGTGCAACTATGCTTTTGAATAACACAAAAAGGCAATCATCTCTATTGTACTAAGTCCTGCAAGAAGCCAATAGAAATAATCGAGATGTGCGCGATTGAGGTTGTTAGAGAACCAACCATATTGACCATCTCCACTAGTTACCTGCTGAATAAAGGATACGAGGAACCCACTGATGAAGGATTCTAAGCCAAACATGCTCATGACAAGAGAAAGACTCACACTCTTTAACCTATTTGACACTTGATCATAGAAATACTCTTGTAAACTGATACTGGTGAGTACAGAAGCAAGGCCAATTAGCAAGTATTGCGGAACCAACCACCATACACTCATTGGAACTGTTTCATTTGGCATTCCAATTCTTAAGTTCAGCCTCAAAAGATTGGACTGTTGGCTCAAAAGAATGGGTCTTGTTGTATCCTAAAAGGATAGGAACCCCTAAAATCTCAATCCATAGTCATATTTAAAGCTTTTCCAAGGTCACTATAAGTACCGGGACTTAGATTTTACTAAAATAAACATATGACTTGACTCTGACAAAAATTCTCTAAGATACTCAAAATTCTTCTACTTTTATAAATATGAGAATATCATATGTAAAGAGCAAACGAGAGATGTTTGCCAGTAACCTTAATACCTAAAATAATATTATCCATCTCAGCTTTTATAAAGCTTCTGGTAGGTTCTCCATAACCAGAATAAAAAGGTAAAAGTAAAGAGATCCCCTTGCCTTATATTTCTGGATGGAGAGAAATCCTTGACAAGGACTACCCTTTAACAAAACAAAAATATTAATAGTATAATTACATTTATAATAATAAGATTATAGAAAGCATTATTAAATCCAATATTTCCTAAAACACTGAGTGAAAAAGGCTCCTTTAATCCGTCAAAAACTTTCAGCAGATCAAGCTTTAAGCCAAAGTCCCACTAAATCCACCCTTATGCATGATTCGTAATGTGAGGGTAAAAACTTTAAAGCCATACTACCATTTATGTTTTGCAGGAGACAGTATACTCCTTATAGGTAGGTAAAAAATCTTAAAGATAAACAAAAAACAGCAAAAAATAAAGGTTTGGAATAGATAAAAAATGGGTTTAAATAGATAAAAATAGGCTTGAACCAGCCCGTGGTATGGGTATCCACCCCTGCCAGCAGCACTGAATTATGTGTAAATCAGTAAATGTTTTATTTATAGTAGGTTTTTATTTTATTTTACTAGAACGTTTTGCACGTGTTGTAATGTTTGCCACTTTAGCGTTTATAACCTTATTGGGCCTTAAGAAACGAACAGGTAAAACCCATTAGGTTTAGGTCCTTAAAGCCCGTGTATCAAAGAACTGTTTTCTACTAGGAAAAGGTCACTTGCCCCTGCCGATCTTATTACGCCATATATACCCTATAGAGTTATCTATTTGTTCACATCAATTATTATCACATATCTGGCTTGTCAGGTAAAAACAACAACAAGAAAGTACCTGTTTTTGTTGTGATCAACTGCGGTAGAAGTAGAAAGTAATTAACGAGAAAGATTAATCAAGAAATATTAATTAATATTAATAATGGATAAAGAAAATGCGAAGGGTAAGAGAAAGATGGATGAATACAACGAGATTCAAGTAGCAGCAGCTAATAATAATCATCACTACCAACATGAAGATGCGATGGTGACCATGGAGAGGGCTAATAACAATTACGAGTATAATAACCAAGAACTTGTTGCTGATCAAGATCAGTACTTAAGGGAACTTCCTCCCGGTTTTGTGTTTGCTCCTTCGGATCAAGATTTGTTGTCTATTTACTTGAAGATAAAGATAGAGGATCCTAGTAGGAGCTTTGATTTTCCTTATATACCCGAGGCCAACATTTATGAATATCATCCTCAACAGCTTCTTGGTAAACACATCGTATACTAATTAAGTTTATTTAATCTTTTTCAATCTTTTTCGATTTGTTTTGATATTGATCGGTTGTATGTTTATTACAGAGGGAATTAAAGAACAATCTGCGTTTTTCTTTACCCAAAGAACGAAAAGATACGCGAATGGAAAAAGACCAACTCGAACTGTGGAAGGACATGGGTACTGGAGAATGTCTGGAACCACCAACAGTATCACAGAAGGAGGTAGGAAAGTTGGTGAAAAGAGTAGCCTCGTCTTCAATATCGGTCTTCAAAGTGTTAAGCCAAGGGTTGCTACAAATTGGTTGATGAAAGAGTACCATATGCCTGATAAGGAGTGGGCATTGTGTGAAATCTATTTGAAAGGCCACTCCAGGAGCAGTAGCTAGATCGACATAAATAAATGATTCATGTTGAAAGTGATTTTTCCCTTTAAATTGATGTTACGGTACTACTTATGTATTTGTAAGTGAAGAGGATAAATATTTCGTTAAAGAATTAACTTCTCTCTTATTTGATCAGTTTAATAAAGAATTTTATTTCTTTTCCATTCATGACTCATGAGTACAGTACCAACTTTTGCAGCCGGCATTAATTGTATCATGAAGGCAATGCTGACAGAAAGAATTCAACTTTTGAAATTCCGCCATATCTTAATACACAATCGGTATTGCCTGGAATGAAGTTGCAATGCCGGCTGTTGAGAAAAATCTCTGCCAAGAATTTTGGCACAGCCGGCATTAATTGCTTTATATTCAAGGCAATGCCGGTTGCACAATCGACATTGACAAAGAAAAGAAAAAACCATAGCTTGCATTGCTTTGTATTCAAGGCAATGTCGGCTGTACAATCAGCATTGATAAAAGAAAAGATAAAAGATAAAGAAGAATCCCTCATATCATTCAAAGTTCATTCAAATCTCCTAAATTTTTCTTCTTCCACTAAAACTTATATTTAAAAAGATAAAGAAGAATCAATATCTAAGTTTAATCTTAACAACACTTGGGGGATACTCAAAAGTATTATAGCATTGTAAAATTTATTAGGATAAAGAGTTCTTTAAACTATTTCATAATTTATTATTTTTATTTTTTTTTAGTATCCTTCAATTTATGGGAATGTTCCCTAATTAAAGGTTCTTTTTTTATCCTTTTACTTTATAAACTGCCATGGGAAAGGAAATTTTTATGATGAGCATAGGTTGTAATCCTTCGTCCACCTTATAACTGAATATATTGAGTGTAGAAATAACTTGTGGTTTGACATGTGAATGTGCCTAGTGAACAAAACCAGAAAACATGACTTATGGTACATGAGTTTTGTGAGAGACCAATTCATACAGCCTTAGTGATTTACTCACCATTTGTAGCCTATAAATTCCTCGTAAAAACAAACATTCACAACGGTAATTTATTGTTCCCTCCGTCCATTGTAGTCCTATAAATAGGATTTTACATACATATTAAGGAAAGCATAGAAACTAAAATAATTTTTACAAATGCCCTCAATTATATATTGTAAACAAGATTTTGAGACGTTGGAGAAAATTAACAGTAGGGTCGTTAATACGATACTCTCCATGCTACTAATGATTTATCGTATCATTCCAACTGGTCTTAGGTAAGAATCGTGTGCTAAATTTATTTACTCTTTTTCAATTTTGGTTAATTGGTTGTTTTTTTTTTGAAACATGGTTAATGTTTTTTTGATTATATATCTATGTTTACTGCAATATGATATTAATCGGTTGTATGCTTAATTGTATATATTAACTAGGGAAGGATATGGATTTTGGAGAACGGGATATGAAGAAAGGGCGCAAGAAATTAACAGTCTTGTTTACTATACCGGTCTTGCATCATAAATGAAATAGCAGCATATACCGAACATAATCTCCTCCTATTATCATAAAATGTTGTATACATCTAAAATGAATGACAAATATTTTGTGAAAGAAATTCTCTTTTACTTTGATTTAATCTTTTTTCCCCGTGAAAAATGCTACGAGTTGGATAATAACCTGTGTATTAATCCGGATGACAATGTGTATGGTGGTGCTGATAACACCATCATTCAGTAACACCTCATTGTTTTTTTAAGAACCCTATTATTAGGGCAGCACATTTTGGTTTTTAAGGGTTTACAAGATGAGAATAGGATTATCAGGTAGTAAACACTAAAACCCCTTATGCTAATAATTTTATTAATGGCTAAAGTGTCCTCAATTAATTAGTGTTAATAAAGTTGATTAACTAAACTAATTAAGATTAGTGATTTGATTAGATTAATAATTTTGTTTTAAAAAAAAATTGTTTAACTTTCAGAATCAACGAGGGGGCCCTATCCCTTACTTTTTTATTCTCATAGTCATTTATCGCTAGAAATTAATCATTTTTTAGCCGTAAATAACAAATTATGGGTGTGAAACGATTAATTCCTAGCCGTAAGTAGTTCATTTACGACTAGGAATTAATTATTTCCCAGCCGTATCGGCATGTATTCTGTATAAAAAGATTCGGCTAGAAGTTAATCATTTCCTAGCTCTAACTAACAAATTAGGCTGGATAATGATTAATTCCTAGCCGTAAGTAGTTCATTTATGGATGAAAATTAATCATTTCCCTACCGTAATCGTCTAAGCTGGGAATTAATCATTTCTTAGCCGTAAATAATAAAAAATACTTTTCTACGGCTGGGAAATGATTAATTCCTAAACGTAAGTAGTCTATTTATGACTAGGAATTTACTCTGAATGAAAATGAGTCAGCTAGAAATTAATCATTTCCTAGCCTTAAAATAACAAAAATTACTATCATGCGGTTGGAAAATAATTAATTCCTAGTTGTAGATGAATTAATATGGTCTGGAACAGACGAACTTCTAGCCGTAGGAAGTGTTTACGGCTAGGAATTTAGTTGTTCCTAGTTGTAAGTAGTTTCTTAAACTGAAATTAATTTTTTTTTTTTAATTCAATAATGTATGAAGAAGAAAAAAAATAGTTTAATTTTTTTTTTTATTATTATTATTATAAGTGGTTGTCAGATTTAAGTTTGTTTATGAATAACAATATTTTTAGCTTTTACAATATATTAAATCCCCCATATCCACATTTATATTAAGTCTCTCATATTCACATTTAGAACATTAGAATTCTATGTATCCCTCAAACCCAAAAGATGCGGCCATCGGAACGGAAAATTTTATTCAAGTATAAAAAATTTACATGAAGTAAATAACAAGTACACAAATAAAATAGGAACAAATGAAAAAACTAAAAAAAAAGCTGAATAAACCTAAATAAGCAAAAAAATAAAAAAAATAAATAATGGATGTGTCCTAATTCAGTTTTAAATTTCGCTTTACCAGGGCTGTACTAACGCCACTCCCACCAGTAGCACCTCATTGTTGGTTGACTCTTGACTGTGTTCATCCACACTTATTTTCTAGCCCATTCAAATTAATGCCATATGGTATAATTTTCAAGTTAAGCCCATATAGTGATATGCCGATGCCGAATGGAAAAAGACGTCGCTCAATGGACAAAAATTACTCAAGATTTGGCACCTCGATACCGGCTCTTCATCCCAAAACATTTAAGCTGCCCTTTTACCTGTGTAAAAATAAGGGTGGTGGTGCTCTGTCCACGAAACCCTGCTCTAATATTCATTTTTTCTTTAGCTTATTCAGAAGAATTTTAAGATTAATTACCGATTTTTTGCAGTAGATATTAACACCCAATAATTTTGACATAAACACCTCAATTTTTTGCCCAAAAAACTTGGAAAATATGTAGACTTGGTCAAGGGTCTGACAAGAAAAACAACTTGACGAGTCAACAAGGTGTATTATTCATTTGAAGAATCAGACTCACCAGCACTCCTAAAATTCCATGGCTCATGATCAAAGAGAAGGGACACCAACAAACAAAAGTAAAAAGAAGAGAACGTTCTTGACTTGGTGTCAATGGCCCAGCTCTGCAATATTCCTTTTTTTTTTTTCTGCTTTACAGTTTACAAAGTGAAGGCCCTTCCCATTAGAAAGGCAAACCAATCACCATCTACCACCAAACTCACCATCTCATCCATAATCCCACCAAAACCTATCATCATTTATATTTGTGGAAAGCCTATTGTTGGACCCCTACACTTTAAAAAGAGCCGTTCCTCATCTTATCTATCTTTACTACTATCCCTTGACCTTTGTATATTCCACTGCTATATTATTTTTCAGTGGGGAAAGTCAGGGACGGAGCCAGGTTTATAGAATAGGATGTAAAAAGTATTTATCCCATGTGAGGGGCGAATAATAGGTTTAAGAAACTATTTTATATCCTGAAGAACAAAATAACTAATATTGGGTTTGGAACCAGTTGAAACGAATGTACAACTACATACCCATGTTCTAAACTAGCTCCGTCCCTTGCGAAACCAGACATGGGCAAACAGGGATTGTTGCTCCCATTTGTAAACTGTCATCACCTGGCATCTCCTTTTTTTTATCTTCTATTATAATACTATTCGGGCGTGTCACCAATTAGGAATCGTTGTTCTTTTTTTACCTTCTATTATAATACTATTCAACAAATAAATGAGCAATTTCTGTAAAAAAATATTTACCATTTCCTTCGTATAATCTTTTAGAAATACAGTTTAATAATTTAATCTAAATTGTGATTGTAAGAATCACTGAATTCCACATTTTTAAATAATCAATGGGATGAGATTCTTTCGGATTTTTATTAAAAAATTGCTATTGATTTATGTACAATCTTTTTAGATTTTATAGATGTTTGTACGTCGCCTACGACTAGTTTACAACGAGGATCACCCCATTAGTCCACTAAGCATTATGGCATTTATGTTTTACTAATAAATGAAGTGAAGAAACTTTCTGCTGATCGAGGTATTCACATGGGCGCACGGGATTTCCCAAAACAAGTTAGATTTCATCGACTGCACAAACAAAAATTAACGTGATGATCGATCAGAATCGATCAATCAAAACTCATCTCTCCCTTCTGTAATGCAGCAACTGTGACGCTTGTTTTCTAACATGAATAGTGTCGGTTGGGTATCACCAAGTTTTAAATGATGTCACGAGCATTGATTAGATCCAACATCGCAATAAACAATTTCATTAACAAAATTATCTTTATTAATTATAACCAAAAAAAGAAAGAAAAAAAACAAGAATCTGGATAAAATATTTTTAACTCTCACTACCAGCGTAACCTGTACCGTACGACATGGACATACCGTCAAAATAGACGCTGACTAACTTCAATCTCCGATGAGATTTCACAGAAATTTTCTGTGATTCTCTATTAATCACACGAGAAATGTATTCAAATTATTTCTGATAGTTGATTCTTCTCATAACAAATTTACATACAACAAACCGAAGAGAGTATAACAAAACAAAGATCACAAAAATAAAACAATTCCGGATGATCTAGCAGAAGAAAAAAAAAGTCAGCTAGCCTTGGTTGCGGCCGGAGGCGGCGGTGACGCATTACTACTGATGCATCGCTGACTAGGCATTGCGAGCATAGCAGTATGATCTATGAAGTCTTTCAGTTCAACCACAGACTGAAGAATTGTTCTAAGATCACTAGCACAAGAAAACTTACCTGAGTGACCGACTGTTCTAACTGCATAAACATAAAAAGTGATGCACCCTTTCCTGAATTTGAATCTTGCCATTTCGCATTTCGATAAGCCTCGGATAAGTTTACGGTTCACTTCACCAAGAGGAATCACTGGAGGCCATATACGATCGATTTCAGACTTCATATTTTCAGATTCAAATACAAATAAAACTACTTTCGATTTCTTGGTACCAAGGCCTAATGTTAGAGTATGCCATGCATGGTGAGCTAAGATTGTAAAATTTGTAGGTAAGAAAGCTGTAGTTGAAGGAAATGGCAGGGATTTGGTATCATCATTGAAATCTGAAGGTGAATGTGACAAAAGATGCAAGAGTTCTGGAGATGTCGCTCGTCGAACTGTGAAGGATTTAACAATGAACTGTCCGCCGAAACGAATACCTTTTACATCTGAACTTTTCTTAAACACTTCAAGATCTGATATTGGTTTGGTTTGACTCTGATTCTGATTTTCATTCTTCTTCTGACTCTTTTTCTTCATCTTCATCTCTTTCTCTCCCATAGCCTACAAGAATACTACCAATGTCTTGGTGATTGTATTTTGTTTTGTTTGACAACCTAACCAATCTAAGGCTTTTACTGAAATATATTTTGGGTTATTAATATCTTTTGTATTTTTTTTATTATTTTTATTGATAATAATTATTTTTCTAAGGGTTCGGTGATGAATGAGGTGGGTGTGAGTGTCGGAGACTATGGTAGGGTTGGGGTAAAAAGATTTATTTGAAAATCCAGAGTAAAGTGTCTTCCTATCTGTCTATTGAAGTCTTTAAACAATAATGGGGGGGCTCTTATGAGATTGGAATTGATTTCGAGTACTAAAATTTCTATAAGGTTTGAGATGAAAACATCATTATGATACATTGTAACCCCATCTCTTTCCCTTTTCCTTTACCTATATGCATTTATGTGTCTGTCTAGCCCTGTGTATGTTATCTGTAGCTTTATGCATTTTATGCGTGTAAACTGTTTTAAGGGCACCGGCAATGGCTTCGCTGATATAAGGGACGTGAGAAGTAATTAAGGAATGTGCAACCCCGACGGAGGAGAAGTATATCAGTTTTGTGATAGACATATGGTTTAACGAATGTGTAAAAAGTGAAGCTGAAACTGTGTAGCTGTTTTTGGTACTGTAATATAGACCCAGGGGTTTCTTTGTGTTGTCTATTAATGGAAGCTATTGTGTTGATATAAATGGACACATAAATACACTACTGTTTTGTCTTATAACAACGTTGATAAAGACTTGATATGCCTTGTGTTAATTGTTATAGCAAGATGAAAGTGAAATGAAACAATCATTCAGTAAAGCAGATGGTTTAAAGATAAGATTAGATGACATAATAGACTATTTACTTGGAAAAGATTAAGCATATTCAATAGTGCAAGCAGTTTTTAGCTGTCAGCTAGGCGTTTAAATAAAATGATTACATGCCTCAGCAGCAGTAACTTGTTCAATATGTGTTGAGAAAACACCAGAATCTATGATACAACAGGCAAGTATTAAAACAGGCTCTCACTTTTCAAAATATATTCATGATGTAAAGCATAGACCGACATACCAATTAAGGTTAAGAGAGATTTAAGATGCAGAAGGTTCTGCTCCATCGTGTAATGCGCAGCAGACTGCCGCTTTGTGATGCCCTTGATATACTTGTATGGATTCACCAGTTCCCACACCCCAGAGTCTTGCTGTTGTATCCGATGAAGCTGCAATGACAAATTGGGAAACTTTTAATATACATAAGACGAATACAAGTTACAGATTTTAATCAGAGGTAACGCGCTGAAAATCCAAGACCTGTGATTAAGTATGCACCCTCGACGGAGAAAACACAGTCCCATACCCAGCGTTTATGACCTGCCCACATGCACAAACTAGAGATATCAGAATTCACAGTTCACAGTACGGTTATAAAAACAAAAAAAAAAAATGTGAATTGAGGAATTTACCCACTAATGTTCTCTCCAACGAGAAATCATCGACATTCCATATCTTCACAGTACCGTCTGAGGATGCAGTGGCCATATATCTAAAAGCAGGGATACAATGTCAGACTCTTGCTCAAAGTAATAAGGCCGGAAACTAAAGTAAATAAGAAAAGTAGAAAATGTCTTCAGTGCAAATTATTGCATGATGAATATGAGTGACACAGATGAATTCAACCTGTTGGGTTCACCAAATTCAGGTGAAAGCAAGCACTTCAGGATGTAACCATCATGTGCTTGTAGTTTATGAAGCGGCTCAAAATTTGTCATAGTCTGCATCATAATACAAGTTTTAAAGGTTAATAAAAATGACTCGGACTCTACCAGAATAGTAGAGTGTTGATAAATCGATCTTAATAGAATTAAGAACAAATATTATTACAAAACTGATACGAAACCTGAGTTCCACGCTGCAATCGCCAAACATAACAAGTTCCATTATTGTTTGCAGCAACAACTAAGCTTCCATCCCACATCACTGTGAGAGACCTTACGGCCGTATCCACCTCTGGCACCTGAATTCATACAGTAAACTTGATAGATATTCTAACATGTACATATTTCTGATCATGATCTTAAGGTAACAGCACTGTTACTGGGAACACAATGTTTAATATAGCAACACGGTGTCCAATACGTACCAACTCACAACTGCATGAATTTGCTGTCAAATCCCAAACACGAATATTTCCATTCTGGTCCCCAGATATTAGTTCAGTCTGCAAACCACACATAACAAGGATGAAAAAAAATGTATCTAGAACCTTAAAGAGAAAACACGGAGCACACATAGACATGAAACACTAGAACATAGGGGGTACTAGGCACAATCTTTTTCGAGATCCTTAATCTATTTTGTTAATCATCGAGTTATATATGCTAGCAATGGTAGTACAATAGGTAAAGAAATTTGACCTGATTAGGATGTAAGATAACAGTATTAACTGCTGCACGGCTTTCGTATTCCCTCTGACAACCTGGAGCCCTGTATTGATTTAACATAAGAACAAGACTACAATCCAGTACAAATGACATTCAAGGCCGAGAGCTAAACAACAGCAACAACAACCAAGCTTTAGTCCCAAACAAGTTGGGGTAGGCCGAGAGCTAAACAGGGAAGCCAAAAAGTCGCTTCCTACAAGATATAGGCAAATAGCATTGCAGGCACTCCCAACAGATATACCTCAAGTCCCATATCTTTACAGTGCCATCTTCAGAACCCGTGTACATCCAATTTCCATCACACTGGAACCCCAATGCCGTAACATTATTAGTATGTGAATCATAGGTCATCACCTGCCATTAAGATTTAGAGAGAAAGAAGTTATTAGTACATAAATGAAAGTAAGAAAATAAATCTACAGTATCAGAACACAAGAAAACTTACAGGCTGAGGGCTACTTGAGTTAATATCAAATAACCGAATATGAGGATTTCCAGCAGCAGCCAGGTACTTCTTATCTGGGGTTATTTCAAGCCGATTAACTTGCTGCATAGATCAAAATAACAAATCATTTTCATATACATGACATCTTAACGAATCAAAAGACATCATAGATTTCCTATTTCCTCTTGTTATCCTCGACCATATCACTCAAACGTATCCCCTCCCAATACTAATTCTAGACATCCTGAAATTACTATTTCAATGAAAATCAATTTCAACAAGCATAAGACTTCTTTAGCAGAGTCCTAATGATTTCCATTCCTTATCAAAAATTGGGTTCTGACGATTTGGTTCTGAGGTGCATTGTTTGGGTACTTAACATTCTTCTAAAATACTCGAATCTTCTTCTATCTATCAGCAACTATTGTTCTTCTACTCAGTGGCACAAGTGTGTTACTCAGTGGTGTGATTGTGGCCAATGCTGACATGTAATGCACTTTGCGATAATAGACAGTCTACTAATGAAACACCATAAAGCTGTTACTATTCAGTTCATTCTCCAAAAAAAGAAGTGCAATTCAGGACCCAAAATTAGAGACCAATGAGAGAAGCCGAGATAAACTCTGATGATTAGACAATTGCCAATGAAACCCGCATAACTAACAAACAGGATTTATATTACAATTTCTCATTCATTTCATAGATATCTATCTGTCTATCAATTATTATCTATCAAAATCATTTGATTGATCAATTATTATCTGCCTAAACAAGAATTGTCGAACGGCGAACAACCAAAGCCTATTACTCACTAAATTACAGTGTTGGATCAATCAGCTTTTCAGTAAATTTGAGGAACATACGGAATCAGGGTATTGAAGAGTACGATAACAGCGGCCACTATCAGCTTCCCAAAACCTAATCGTATGATCATAACCAGCTGTGGCAAGTATCACTGTTGGTTGCTGTGGTTGACTCATTCTCTTAATCAATCAATCAATCAATGAATTCCTTAATTTATTCACTTTCTGTACACAACAACAACAAAATCAAAACCTCAAATTGATCGAAGAAATCTTAACAAAAATCGTAAGGTGATCAAATTTTCGTACCTAGGTTTTCTTCTTCTTGGTTTGCTTCGGTCCATTTCACGTTGTCTGAATTCTTCTTTTAGATTCTTTGCTTCTGTTTGATTCCTTTCATGGTGAAATGGTAGTTAGGGTTTTAGTTTTTTAGACTTGAAAAGGAGGAAGAATGTTGATACTCTATCACATGGGCCTAGCCCGTTTAAATATTCTTGGAATGAGCCTATTTTGAATGAACGATTATTTTTTTTTGGTGACCAGCCCAATTTTAAGGGAATCATTGAGTTTGATTGTAGAATCTTTAAAATTAATTGGCAATAAGTCATTGAACACTATAAATTAGTTCGGGAGATGGCACTCCAGCTCTCCATCAAACTTTCAAAGAGATAGCGAGAAGGGAAGAAAACTGATTTTTATTATTAACATATATAGAAACTGATCTTCAAGAGAAAAATGGAAGGAAAAAATGTGAAAATGATTTCTTTGCTGATGATGATAATAATGTTGGCAGTGTTCCTATGAAAGAGTGAAGCATTCAGCAAACAATGTTTCGAAGATTGTATGTATCATCGTATGCTTGGGAGAATGTTTATTCAAAGGGGCTCCTGCTAACAAGATTGCCTCTGCAGCCAAGTACTGCAAGTTTGGTTGTGGCGTCTCGGATTGCATCAACAAAAGCACTACTCAAAATCCTCGTGGAGATGAAGCGAAAGATTGTGTTAATTTTTACTGCGGTGGCAAGTGTGCACATTAAGCATCCATAGTTTCAATGTATTAGAATAAATTGGTGCATCCTTACTGAAACAAAAAGAGAAAATATGTATTCCACCATTCAAATATTGAGAGATTGCTTACTGGAATTTTATTATTTTTACTCTTAGTTTTCAATCTATTCGATCATATATTCAGTATAAAAAATATCACTTTTTCTTGAACCACATTTTCCAGTAACTGTTAGACTGAGAATATGGTGCAGATGATTTCTTATTCAAGGATAGATCCATGGAAAAGCAAACCATCATATCATGGTGTTTTAATTTGCTTTGGATGATTTAATTTTTCATGCCATATTCCTCAGACCGAGAGAACCAAGTAAGAAAGTGTTCCCACCGGACAGTAACTTTTCCAGCTAGAATTCGGCCGAACAATCACTATCCAACTTTTTTCAATCAGGGAACCGGGTTAATACAAGGGAATGAACATTCCAGCCCAGTGGCAATGGACATGCTGAACAAATATACACAAGGATTGGACCGTGTCTGCTCACGCAGGTTCAGTGGCTTCAAATCTGTCAGGGGTACGTAGAAAACCAAATATTTTTTATCAAGGCAAAATGGATTGAGGCCCAATCTTCGCATCTAACGCATAGGAATCAGCCAAAGAGTTGAGAACAAAGTGGCGAATGGGTGCGTAACGCATGGGAATCTGCCAAACAATTCGAAAACCAAAGATTACTGCTGCATTGGCTTTCATGTTTCTGAATTAAACACCAACACAATAAAGCCCCCAAGTACCAAAACTCAAAAGTATGAACTCGGTCGAAAAGCATAATAGAAGTGGATTTTGCTCTTTTGAATAACATATATTCTACGAAGTGCATGAAATGAATCTGATTCCATGCAGAAGAAACCAATAGGGCTCTTTTGAATAACATATATTCTACGAAGTGCATGAAATGAATCTGATTCCATGCAGAAGAAACCAATAGGGAGTCTTCTTTTAGGTTCAAAAGGGTCCTATAAATGATGACCAAATTTCCATTAACCATATCCCAATTGAACCAAATAGGCAAGCAAATGCAACCCATCCATACAATAACAAAGAACCAACTTAAATAATTTATATACTTTTATAAATCATAATTGAATCACTAAAAATATTAAAAAAGATCAATCAAATCCCATACTATCTCCATGATGCATAGTAATAACCCAAATCAGTTCCCAAAAAGAAAGCCGTTGAAGGTACAATATTAAGAAGAACTAGCCGTTGAAGGTACATATTCATGGTCACATTCTTTCCCTCTTCCCTACACCACAAACCATGTGCCCTTGCCCATAACTACTATTGAAAATCTCTCTTTACTCAAAGCCAAAAAAACACACACACACAAAGTATTATAATATACTTAACTCTAAAGCTTATCATTAAATTTGTCTCTAATTACTTTCCTTGATTAAGAAATCGGAACACCTCGAATTCGAATTCGAATATCGAACTCCCATTATCAAGATTCATATTCACATGTATCGTAACCTGCAACGAAAGCAAGAAATCAGTACATCGAGATAGGAAACGCGCTTTAAAATGTTGCTACATTTTCAAAGATAGCCGAAATGATGCTGGATTCGAAAATGTAGGTACAGTCTGAAAATACTTACTGGGATCAGTATTGATAATAATTCCAGTTCCGGCAAAATCACAGTTGAGAGAGTCGTGACCAAATGTTTGGAAATAAGCATTCATGGCAAATGATGAGTGTGACCTAATTGTGTTAGGGTTAAAACAAGCACCACTGTCTTGAATAGGCTGACAGTCAACTGAACCCAAGCTACACACATAATCTATGTTATTTTGCAACAAATCGTCACTGACTTCCACTGCTGGTACACACCATTGTTTGCCTGAATCTGCGGGCGCTGGTGTGGTTGGTGTCGGAGAATCAACCGGTGCTGGTGTAACTACTGGTGTCGGTGTTGGAGTCTCAGGCGTTGTCGATGGAGGTGCACTCTATACATCAGATGCACAAAATATAAATCAGTCCTAACATGCTAAAATCAATCAAACAAAAATTCCATCATGTTAAAACCAATCATGCAATCAACGGTCCAGATCATCTAACGTGTTATTTAAGTAGGTCCCACATTTTCATCTCAAGTAGGGCCCACACATTCAATGTTGCTACCAGCTGTTCCACATATTAGACAAAGGTCCAAGCTAAGATTCTTCTTCTATGAACAGTCCAGAAAAGGCTAAAAACATATTCAATGACCAAAATAACCTTCTGCACTAGACATAACTTTCTCCATATTAGCTAACACTAGAATGTAATATTAAACATATCATAGGTCATTTTGGTCAAAAAAGACCTTTATCCTGCACTAGAAAGGCTTTGAAGTTTGAACCAGTAAAGCTCTGAAAATCTCTATGTGAATAGAAGAAAAAGTGGTTTCATGAATCCAATACAACTGATAAAGAAATGGAAAATCAAAAACAATGGGCTTTAAAGAGTAGAATTATACCTGATCACCACCAGTTTTCAAGATCCCAACATCATAAACAGGAGTAAAATCAGCTTTAAACAGACCAAAATTCTGTTCAGCAATACCCATAGGTTTCTGATTCTCATTAAACAATGAGAAAATATAAGTCTCAAACTTCTTATTAGGCATCAATGGAGTACCCTTCCCAGAATTCACAAACTTAACAACACCACCATTATAAGATAAAGCATTTTCAACATTCACAGCTGGTTGATTTTCACCACCAACTGATGGCCATCCAGTTTCAGCAACAACAATCTCTACATCCCCAAACCCAACTCTCTTCATAGCTGAATGAGTAGCATCAAGTAATTGCTCAAACATATTCATATACCTCTTTCCTGTGTTCTTATCAACTGCACCTGGGTTTGGTTTAAAAATTGCATAATCTAATGTATCACTGTTGAACCCAAAGTAAGGATATGGACATACCATGAAAGGAGACTTAGTTCTATTATGAAAATAAAGAATTGGTTTTATGATATGTGTATCATACACAGCCTTAAATTGACCTGCACTTGGTGGATCAGCAACTGATAAGATGTTCAAAGCATGAGGTGTAGAGACTTGAATCTTGTTCAACCCAAGATCTTGTAAAGCTGAATGAACAGATTCCATAGCTCTAAGAAGAAATGCAATCTGAGTCTTATCTTTCCAGTACATAACTTCATTACCAACTAAAACTCTAATGATTTTAGTTTGTGGGTAAAAAGGAACAACATTTGCAGAAACCCATTCTTTTGCTTTCTGTAAATCAGTAAGAGAAGGGATGTAACCATTAGCTATACTAACAGTAACAGAAATGTCAGTGTTAGCAAAAGCTCTGAGTACATCTGGGTTTGCATCAAAGAGTTTGATTCTATCGATGTTTGTTTTGGTTTGAAGAAATGAAGCTACTTGTGTTGGTGCTGGGAGATTATCAGCAACCATTCCATAGTTAACACCAATTGTGTATTCAGATGTTGAGTGTTGAACATTCACAACAAGAAGAACAAGTATGATGGAAAGTGGTGAAGTGAGGAGAAAGGGTTTTGTGGTGGATCTTATCGTCATCCCCATGGTTTTTGTTACAGAGAGAAGAAGAAAACAAAGAGTTGAGACAGAGGAGAGAAGAGGTGGTGGAAGATGGAGAGATATGGGGAAAGGTGGAGGTGGTGGGGGTGATATTATAGAGGAAGGAATCAGGAAAAAAGAGACGTTTGCGTACAATTAATAAAGACGTTTTTTTCTTTTAGTATTATTTCTGTTCAGACTCGTGTCAGAAATAATAAAGGCAGACAAAAACCATTGATAGATAGGGGACACTGGACATTGAGAAGGTGTTCTTTTCTTTGCTCAGTCAAGGGTTTCAGTCTGACTCGAATCTGACTCAAATTCAGACCGTTTACACTCACACAGTTTGCAGGTCTGACTCAGAAGTCGATAAGTCAGACAAAACTCAAGATCATCTGGGTTCTGTTGCAACTTAGCAACTAAAGATCATGTGTTCGTTTCTTTACTGAGTCAAAGGTTTGAGTCAAAATCGGAGCTGACTCAGATACAGAGTCTGTCTCGGGACTAACTCAGATACAGAGTCTGACTCGTGACTTACTCAAATACAGTCAGCGTTTATATACAGTTCTAATGTCTGACTCGAATCTGACTCATAAACCGTTAAGTCGGGTAACATTCGAGATCATCAGACGACATACATCTAACACATAATTCTTAAGTCCTTGAGTCAAAGAGAACTCAAGATCATCTCTTAACATTAGTGGACTGAATCAAGCAGAACTCGAGGTCATATGAAGGAAAATGCAGTAGTGAAAAAGAAGGCAACATATCTTTTAACTATTAAAATAGTATGTTGGAGATGTACCTTCCTGTAACAGAAAAACACAGACACAGAGAACTTGTAGATGATTAAGGGAGGGTTAGAATTACACTGCACACACACTCAAACAAGGAGGTGAAGTCGCCTGTTCAACAGACTGCCCTTAACTCAATAT
>JAJJMC010002250.1:52500-60000 GCA_023531435.1 Papaver californicum | reverse complement strand
AGAGCGCCTTCTACTTCTAATAGGCCATGAACTAGATCAGAATCATTCTCAACGAATCCATAAGAAGTGATCCCATTTTTTTCATCGGGTCCGGGTAGAGACCAAAGATCTTGAGCGACCGATCCGGCAGAACAACTCAAAAGATAAAGAAGTATCGTTAATTTCTTCATGCTCGTTCCAAGCTCGAAGTACCATTTGTACAAAAAAGAATCCCCTTCCTTACATGATTTCTTCTTCATATAGATAGATATAGGATCTATGGGGCAATTACTTAGAAGTATATTTTGTGCCACAGCCCTTCCTATCTGATAGAAAAGGATCCCATGATCCTGAACCGATCTTACCTGGGATCGCAAATCCCAAGTTTGTCTATGAAGAGCGGATCTAATTGTATTAGTGTCTAGAATGGATTTCTTCTGTGTAATACTAATGGATAGGGCCTCATTGGTAAGTGCTACAAGATCTCGTGCATTGGAGCCCATGGTTATGGCCCCGAATCCATTAGTATGGAACATTTTCTTTTCCAAGTGAAATCCCCTAGTATATGAAAGAGTGAAAAAGTGCTTTCGTTGTTGTGGAATAAGAAGCCTCCGTATCTTAATGCATGTATTTAATTTATTCGGAGCTATTAGAGCGGGATCTACTTTTTGGGGAATATGAGTCGAAGCAATAACAAGGAGATTTCTAGTGGAGCATCTTTCACAATCCCTGGAGAGATAGTTCACTAATAGACCGAGGGATAAGTAATTCGACTCATTCACATACAGATCATGAATGTTTGGAATCCATATTATGCAAGGAGACATTGCTTTTGCTAATTCGAATTGAAGGGTGATATCAAATCGGTCTTTTTTCGGCGTCATATACATAGTTAGCGCATTCGTCATAGTTAGCAGCTCTGTATCAAGGTCATCATCGATATCGTCACTAGCATCAATCTCGATATTGTCACTACCATCAATATCATCAATAAGATAACCTTTAGGCTTGTCATCCAGGAACTTGTTCGGAAATACCGTAATGAAAGGAACATAAGAGTTTGTCGCTAGGTATTTGACCAAATAGGATCGTCCAGTTCCTATAGAACCTATCACTAAAATACCCCTAGACGGGGATAGGGCTAAGCGGAGCGAAAAGGGTTTTCCATGAGATGGGAAATGAAAACTATTAGCCCCACACGAGGTTTGTGAATAAGTGATTGTCTGATAATGAGCAAGGAATATCCGTCTTTCTGCTAAACAGGATCTATTGAACTCATAATTCATTAGATCTT
This sequence comes from Papaver californicum, assembly GCA_023531435.1. NCBI lineage: Eukaryota > Viridiplantae > Streptophyta > Magnoliopsida > Ranunculales > Papaveraceae > Papaver > Papaver californicum. Next base: position 58,727 of record JAJJMC010002250.1, on the reverse strand, counting down.
TTTTATGAATGTCAACTAAGTATCGTAAGTAAATTGATCCCGGTTGTTCAACCATTTGATAACCAGAGTCATTCTTTGATAAATGATCACTATGAGTCAGACTCAATAGAATTTGATCAATCCTTTTTTTTGTCGTTAAGGTGGAGAACTGAACCAAGAATTCTCTTTCTTCATCATCAATCGAATCACTGTTCGCGACCCAGGATTCTATTTTATCATCAATCCAATCAACGTTCACGTTTTTTCTTTTTCTTATCAATGAATAAATCTCTTTACTTGTACGACTTAGATATCTCGTATTTCTCGAAAAAGTGATTCGATTGATGGGATTTGGTATGATACTTATGATATCGATGAGATTGATATTCAAATATTTCTTCTTAGAACGTATTGATTTGACCCCATAAGTGGGACCACCACCCAATAGCATGTTGCCACCAGAAGCAGAACCCCGTATTTCTTCTAGAGAATCTCCTAATTGTTCCAGAGCAACTAGAAAGAGATTCTTTAACCAGAAAGAGTTCAGTTCAGATGTAGGATACCTATCCAGAAGTTTTCGCAACTCAATCATGTATGATGGAATCATCAAAGATTTGATCTTTTCGAACTCTGTCTGTAACTCACTAGAGGCCCGGGAAACAAAGAGAAGATGTGTACGAACGAGATATCCAGCAACAAGAAGAAGGAAAAGGATTGAATAGAGGAACTCCCGAGCATTTGGTGATCTCAGATGTATCCATATCAATGGAACGGGTGACTCATTATTTCGATGAATCATTTCTTCGGACAGAAGAAGATTATGTAAACACTTACTCGAAATCTCACTTATCGGATTCCATTGTGGAAGAATCGCCCACAATTTTTTCTGAGGAATTGGCCATGATGTATCTGATCCATGCATAATATCATGAAAAACGGATACAAATTTTTGACTGCTACTTAGTATCGGCAATAGGTCTGAAAAAGTATCTAAAAGGGTGAAATTTAGATATTTGCACCCTGCCGAAGTAAGGAACCATGGCATATATGTTTGTAACAGATTCCATTTTGAGAGATTTGAAAAAGCACTATCTCGTTGAAGGGTTCTATACATCTGCCATTTCTCAACGCATTTCTTTAGACAAAGACTCTGTTTTTTCCTCTTTTCGGATGGTAAATATTTCTCAGAACATGGAGTGTGAATCAAACCCATGTTTGAATTGAAATTGAGATACTGATGCAAGTTCTTCCCTTCTGAATCAGAGAGATTCATATCTGAAAGAGGTTGACAATAAGTTCTTTCAAAATTGACTATTTGTCCCTCTGTTAGAGGTGTTCCAGAAATGTCTGGGATCGAGTAAATAGCTCTACGAACGAATGGATCGGATCGAATTGGAAAATGGAAAGATTTGTACAAGTTATACCTTTCGTCACCACTTTGTGGAAAATCGTTAGGTATGAATATGTTAGATACCTGTGACTCGATTGATGAAATAGTATCTCTCTCCAAAAAAACATGTTTTTTTGGACCGACGCACAAAGAAAAAATGTTGTTGCGAATGAACAAGATATTGAGGAATTGTCCATACGTAAGATCATAATTATTGATACGGGCCTTTTCCACATAAAAAGGGAATCTTTTGTTACAATCGAACCAGAAGTGATGTGGATTATTCAAGAATCGAAGTCGATTTGCTTTATAAAAAGAAGAGATCAATGAACTTCTATGAAATGGTTTCACGGGATTCAGCCAATTGTCTCGATCGTGGGATATCATTGAGAAATAGGAATCGGTGTTATCAAAGTCTTTCCTGCGATTATTTCTAGTATGAAATGAGTCAATCATCCACTTTGGTATCTTATTGAATAAAAACGGTGATATTGTTCCTCCATTGATCAAGAATTTCGATTTTTGGGAAGTATCACGATTATCCAATAAGAAGGGTTTCAATTTATTCAAATGAACGATTTGAACACCTATTGATTCTAACAACTGATTGCAGAGTTGATCATTCGGCCCTTTCAATTCATAGATGTGGATCTCGGACCTATGAATGGGGATATTCCCGATACTCACAAAGAAAAAAGGAAGTGACTTAGACAAAAAGAGAAGTGACTTGGACAAAAAGAGAAGTGACTTGGACAAATCTTGTTTGTCGATAACCTCGGACCAATCAATCGAATATTGATTAATACGTAATCGACCGAACACTACTTGAAAACGGCTCTTCTGCTCAGAAACGAAATGTTCCAAATGTTCCTGGAAATTATTGCTCCCGTTGGGCCATTTGTATCTATATGCATTAGGATCCCGATTCATGGATCTCTCGGTTCGAGAAATAAGAGGATCGAACCATTTCTTCTGACTCTTTTTCAAATTCGATAAATGTTGGTTGATCGTATATTTCATTATAGTTCTATGATTCAGAGTATCATTTCCTATTTGATCCCTTTGAATTCCATAAAAGAATCGATTCGATACATTTCTTATGTACCCATAGGTGCTATATTGGATTTGAATCAGATTTCGGATCAATCTATATTGATTGACTGCCTCCATTATGTTGTTGCTAGCAAATACCACTCTTTTTGGTTTTGGATCTTCCAAGTCATTCCCGCAGGAGATCCGGACCGATTTTTTTCTGATCCTTCGATAAAAAGATTCATTCTCTTCATAAAAAATAGGAGGTAGAACCAAGAAAGATTTCTTTTTCGATTCATCCCTGGAGTTGAATACCTCATTCAATAATTTTTTTTTATCCAACCCGTAGGAATCAATAGAAAAGGAAAATCCCTTATGATACACCAGATCCGGCTCGGTTATTGATAGAGTGAATAGATCTGCCATTTCTTGAAATCTCTCTTCTGATTCAAAATCGCGGTGTAACGTGTACCCCCCCCTGTTTCGGTCATGGAATAGATGAAAGAAAGAAAAAAATGGATTTTGGTTCAAGAATGAAATCTTATTGGAACTGGCCATATCCGGTTCATCCTTCGGAACCATATCACATCCCGGATCTGATGAAATAGGATGAATTGAGACGGTATTTTGTAAATACGTAATTATCTTGAATATATCAACCATTTCTTTATTTTCCGATCGTCTGGAAGGGACAAAAGAAACATCTTGTTCTTTCTTCAACAATTTATGATCTCTAGTGGACCTCTCAGTAGGATTCGAACCCAGATGAAGTTCTGACCATCTGTCAGAGAAAAAGGAACGAATTGATTTTGTAGAATTCCCAAGAATTGCTTCGATTTCTTCCGGAAGCAGATGATTATTCATCTGCTTCTCACGTTCCGTGAATAGCCGGGACATTGAGGAATATCCAGAAAGGCATTTCGGGAATCGGTCTGATTTTCTCTCTGTTCGTTCCGTTTGAAGAAAGGAAGGATCCCAAAGAATCGATCTTTCTTTTAGTTGTTGAATCTCTCTTTGATTGATCAATGTGTGATATTCCGAATCCTCATTACTAATCGAATCGAAAGGGTCTCTGGATTGATCAGAAGATCCTTTCAATTGGCTAGAATTCGTTACTTGAACGAAAATAGATCTTGTGGAATCATATTGAATATTTGACGATACATTCCGTACCTTGCTAAAAAACCGATCCTTGCTTACCAACCACACATTGTCTAACCAAATCCAACTCTCTCTCGATACGTTCCTCAAAAAATCCGACTCGTGCAGATTCTTCCCCCAACTAACGAAGATATCTTGGCGGAATTGCCACATATGAAATTGAGCACAATTTTGCAAAGAAATACCCCACTTGTTTCTCGAGAAGAGATGGGAAACATGTTCAATCTCATTTGATTGAATAGTTGACTCAGCTCCTTGTTGTTTGAAGAAACCCTCCACTTCAATTGGTCTTTTTTCACGAAAAGCAGACATGAGATAACAAATCCAGTGTTTCACTAAGATTTCGAATAGCTGGCCCGAATTCAAGTTGATTATGTTTCGCTTCTTCCTCAGAGAAAGACGATCAAACAATTCCCAATCATGGTCCTTGCGGATCGGATCATCCGTATAGGATACAAAAAGAAACTCCAGATATTTGATATCTTTCTCTTTAAATGAGATCTCAATTCCAGCTACGGTTTCCTTAGATATCTTACAACTAGAATTCCACCTTTTTCCGATCCGGTTCCTCCACCACCGCGAACCCCAGTTAGAGTCAGGCATGATACACTTTTTCGTTATTGGGAGAACCCAAGTACTCTCTTTCGGATCCATGAAACAACTCTCAGAGATCTTTTTCCCTTTTGGAAGATAGAGGAGCGAAACAATCAACCTATTAATATTGGAAGACCAAAAAGATTCTTCCGATGTATCATTTCTGGGTCCAATGGAATTCATAGGTATAGGAAGAAGCCCCATCAAATAGAGATTTTTTCTTTCGACCATATTTCGATTGTTAATACGATATATAAGGACCGCTACTACAAGCAGTACTACACCTTTGATCGTGAAATATCGATTGCTTGTTGAACCCTGTGAATCGCGTGAAAGGAGGATACTCCAAATTCGGGGGTCAAAGAGTTTCATAAAACGTTCTTGGTGGAAAAAAATGTGAGTGAAAGATCCCACTGAATCGAATTTGGTCCATGAATCTAAGAAATAGTGAGAATTCTTGATCTCTCTCAATATCTCTCTCAATTCGAAGATCCAGGATTTGAATTGATGTCGTTTCATTGATTCCTGTTTCATTGATTCCTCCTAAAGATTTCATTTCAATTGGAATTTGGTTATTCACGATGTACGATGATCCCTGTTAAGCATCCATGGCTGAATGGTTAAAGCGCCCAACTCATAATTGGCAAATTCGTAGGTTCAATTCCTGCTGGATGCACGCCAATGGGAACGTTCAATAAGTCTATTGGAATTGGCTCTGTATCAATGGAATCTCATCATCCATACATAACGAATTGGTATGGTATATTCATACCATAACATATGAACAGTAAGAACTAGAATTCTTATCAATACTGGAACTCATAGGGAAGAAAATGGATTTATGGATGGAATCAAATATGCAGTATTTACAGACAAAAGTATTCGGTTATTGGGGAACAATCAATATACTTCTAATGTCGAATCAGGATCAACTAGGACAGAAATAAAGCATTGGGTCGAACTCTTCTTTGGTGTCAAGGTAATAGCTATGAATAGTCATCGACTCCCGGGAAAGGGTAGAAGAATGGGACCTATGGGACATACAATGCATTACAAACGTATGATCATTACGCTTCAACCGGGTTATTCTATTCCACCTCTTAGAAAGAAAAGAACTTAAAAAAAAATACTTAATAACACGGCGATACATTTATACAAAACTTCTACTCCGAGCACACGCAATGGGGCCGTAGACAGTCAAGTGAAATCCAATTCACGAAATAATTTGATCTCTGGACAGCGTCATTGTGGTAAAGGTCGTAATGCCAGAGGCATCATTACCGCAAGGCATAGAGGGGGAGGTCATAAGCGTCTATACCGTAAAATAGATTTTCGACGGAATGAAAAAGACATATCTGGTAGAATCGTAACCATAGAATACGACCCCAACCGAAATGCATACATTTGTCTCATACACTATGGGGATGGTGAGAAGAGATATATTTTACATCCCAGAGGGGCTATAATTGGAGATACCATTGTTTCTGGTACAGAAGTTCCTATCTCAATGGGAAATGCCCTACCTTTGAGTGCGGTTTGAACCATTGATTTACGTAATTGGAAGTAACCAATTAGGTTTACGACGAAACCTAGAAATCAATCACTGATCCAATTTGAGTACCTCTACGGGATAGACCTCAACAGAAAACTGAAGAGTAACGGCAGCAAGTGATTGAGTTCAGTAGTTCCTCATATAAAATTATTGACTCTAGAGATATGGTAATATGGAGAAGACAAAATTGTTTGAAGCACCGACAGAACCGGAAGCGCCCCTTGTTTCAAAGAGAGGAGGACGGGTTATTCACATTTCATTTGATGGTCAGAGGCGAATTGAAAGCTAAGCAGTGGTAATTCTACCCCCGGGGAAAAATAGAGATGTCTCCTACGTTACCCGTAATATGTGGAAATATCGACGTAATTTCATAGAGTCATTCGGTCTGAATGCTACATGAAGAACATAAGCCAGATGATGGAACGGGGAGACCTAGGATGTAGAAGATCATAACATGAGTGATTCGGCAGATTTGGATTCCAATATATCCACTCATGTGGTACTTCATCATACGATTCA
>JAJJMC010002250.1:42500-47500 GCA_023531435.1 Papaver californicum | reverse complement strand
AAAATGAACAAATCATATGAAAATAGAAGAAATTCCCAGATAAAAAAAGAGAGATTCTCCTTTATTTGTCTATTTTTTCATAAAAAAGGGTCCTCTTGTGTTACAGCAAATCTAACGAGCACTTTTTTTGAAGTAAAAAACAAAACTTATGGGACGTGGATAAATAGATCCATTTATCCACGATCCAATTATATTTGTTCAATACACTATTGTCAATATGAACGTTGAAAACATAAAGAAAAAAAGACAAAACCCGAATATAACAAAAGGGACAATAAGCAAGCTTAACCCCCTTTTCTTGGTGTCATCCTAACAAAAACCAAACCATATCAAGAAAAAATATTTCATTATTTCGAGAATCGATAATATTCGAGAATCGATAATATGGGATTATATGAAAGCAATCTAATAGTAAATTCGTATAAATAGAACAAAAAAAAAAGAGTGAAAAAAGAAGAAATTCCAGGAAGTTCACATTATGGAACCCTCACTTTCTTTATCTTTGTTCATTATTTAAAGTTCGTTTGATTACCGGGAAGAAGTTCCTTAAACACCTCTGCCTTCTTTGAAATATCATGAACGGTTCCTGTGGGTTGAGCGCCTTTTTCAAGGAAATAGAGAATAGCGGGAACGTTTGAATAAGTTTGATTCTTTATCGGATCGTAAAAACCCACTTTTCGAAGATCTCTTCCTTCTCTTCGGGATCGAACATCAATTGCAACGATTCGATAGATGGCTCATTGGGATAGATGTAGATGAACAACGCCCCCCCTAGAAACGTATAGGAGGTTTTCTCCTCGTACGGCTCGAGAAAGAATGATTTGAATTTATGTATATAGTTCCAAATAGATTGAGAAAATAATAAAATCCATTAGACTTTTTTTGAATTCCTTTTTTTCTTCCTTCCCGCAGAAAAGAAAAAACATTCGTACTCATAACTCAAGTTGTATAATTATCAAAGAGCTCAAAGGAAAATCCTTAAGCTTAGGCATTTTATTTATTGAGCTGTCTCTAACCCCCTTGCTTTGTCTTGTTTAGAGTCCATTTTTTATTCCTCGCCCTGACCGAACCTATTGTTGAGACAACAGAAAATGGTGTTTTCTTGTTCCGGGATCCTTTATCGTTGCTTTGAATCATTGGGTTTAGACATTACTTCGGTGATATTTAATCTTTCAAAACGGCAGCAACATACCTTTTGTGATTTCTTTCTATCGAAGAATCAGATGAAGGATTGATTCCCATGCGATACACTTTTGTTTTGATCAAAATAGTTTCGTTTTTTGACAATTCCAAGAAAAGAATTTCCTTTTTTTGAAACGTTTGCTCGAATTGGATCCTTTCTATTTCTATATTGAAGATATACTTACGAAGTTGTTCCGACTTATTGATTGACACTAACCCTAGACCCTTGCCCCTGAGAAATGAATCAATACTTTCTACTCGAGCTCCATCATGTACTATTTACAACCCAGCAAAAAGGGATTGTTCTAGTGGAACAGAACAAACTATGTCGAGCCAAGAGCACCTTCATTCCTATATAAAATGGTGGATGTAAGAATCCACAACCGATCATGTCCTTCAAGTCGCACGTTGCTTTCTACCACATCGTTTTAAACGAAGTTTTACCATAACTTTCCTCTAGTTTGGAGCCGGTATGGAATTGATTCAATATGGAATCATGAATAGTCATTAGTTCAATCGGTACATAGTAATCTATACTTTCATACTTTCTTTTTCTATATGGAAAGGTCCTTTTTTCTGGAGAAGTCTCCGCAAAGGATTCAATTTAATTAACCCTATCTTTTATTCTATGAGCAAAAGAATTAATAAAGAAAATGAAGAAAAAAACGCTTTTCTTTAATCTGCATCTTCAACAGAACAGATTGTTCAAGACCATCAATCATGAAAGATTCAACCTTTCTCGAACAACTAAGCTAAAAACAAAACACCTAACTAAAAAAAAGAAGGGTCTTTCATTATATTTCTAATACCGGAACAAAATGAATATTAAGTATTAACCAAAGAAACGAGTCCAATGAACTGGAAAGGCCAGAAATGAGTTGATAGAATTAAAGTTAACAAATCTCACATCTCTTCGAGAACCAAAGATTGATAAAACATCATGAAAAGCGTTTCGTTTTTCAAATTTTCTATTTCAATAGAATTTTGATTATTTGATCGTGAAATCAATTAAAGGATTTAGTAATCAGATCATAGCCTGTAGTTAAAAAGGTTTAATAGATATCTCATTTCCGACTCAATCACCCATCTATTTTGAATGAATCATTATCTCGGTGATGGAATGAAAATTCAATTAGTCCCAAGAGCCCCTTCTTGTTTAGTTTAGACTTCCAAGATCCACAGAGAATTAATAACTAATAACTGGACTCCACTATTTACTTTAGTGATAGGGGGGTAAGGTAGAGCTTTTTCGCATTTTCACTTTGAATGCGTTCTTTTTTTTTTTATGGATATAGACCATAAAGTCTTTCTAAGCAACTAGGAATATCGATGGAACAGGCAGACGCGGAAGAGCCCATCTCATTTTTGAATTCAACTATTGAGCTATTTCCTGGCCAGGTAGGATAGGAAATAGATCTCGCTCTATCGGCATGTCATTTGCCCTGGGTTGTTTTGCGAGAAAAAGGGTAAGATATGATTCAGAAAAGAATCAGTAGAACTCAGAAAAAAAGATTCGATTTTATTCAACATTACACTTTGAACCTAATTGGACTGCTCTGGGACGGAGGATTCGAACCTCCGAGTCGCGGGACCAAAACCCGTTGCCTTACCGCTTGGCCACGCCCCATTTATATTTATATTTGACACCAATAAACACTAATATCCGTATTGTTTATTCGTCAATTCCCACCCAAATCTCTATGGAATAGAGTAGATTGTTGCTAGGATTTAATGCATATAGTTGTAGAATTTAACTTAATTTATTGATCATTACATAGAATTCAATTAAGATATTGTATGAAAGTATGACTCCTTCTGTTCTCGGTTGAGAATTGAAGGATTTGTGATTGAGCAAGTAAAAAAAAAGAAGAATTTGAATCTACCTTACTTTCTTCCTTTTTTTCCTTAATATCAATGACTCAATCAAAATACAATTATCTCCAAGAAGGAAATGTTTGTTATGCTTAATATCTTTAGTTTGATCTGTATCTGTCTTAATTCTGCCCTTCATTCGAGTAGTTTTTTCTTCGCCAAATTGCCCGAGGCTTATGCTTTTTTTAATCCAATTGTAGATGTTATGCCAGTAATACCTGTGCTCTTTCTTCTCTTAGCCCTTGTTTGGCAAGCTGCTGTAAGTTTTCGATGATATTTTTTTACTACTGTCCTACAAACATGTATGATTTTTTGATAAAAAAAGAGTCTAACAATTAATAAGATCAGCTAAGTCTTATATTCTGAACCCTCGATCCAAACATTTGAATTCTTGGATAATTGCGAGAAATCTTGATCACCTCCCCAACTTGACCTTCTACTTCAAGGGCCCTATTCAATTTAGGGTCCCCCACAATATAATATAGAATTGTGTCATAAAAAAGCGTTTCCGTAACGAAAGAATCTTATTACAAACGAATTTCGAAAAATTACTTTCTTTTCGAGAAACTACTTCGTTTCTTGGTGTAAAAAGAGGATATGTGGTATAAAAAAGGATAGTCTATTCCCTTTTTTTACAAAAATGATCTTGGAGATTGTGTAATGCTTACTCTCAAACTCTTTGTTTACACAGTAGTGATATTCTTTGTTTCTCTTTTTATCTTCGGATTCCTATCTAATGATCCAGGACGTAATCCTGGACGTGAGGAATAAAAAAGAGGAAAAAGCTTTTTTCTTGCTTGTTGGTTTATTCATTTTCTTTTTTTTTTTATTCCAGACATTTAACTATGAGAAAATAAGATAAAATGCAATGAAAAGGTCTCGATCTTTTTTTGAATGCAAAAAAAAGAAAGTCATCGGAGGAAACGGAAAGAGAGGGATTCGAACCCTCGGTACAAATAAATCGTACAACGGATTAGCAATCCGCCGCTTTAGTCCACTCAGCCATCTCTCCAAATTGAAAAAATTACTATGTTACGGTTACGCTTGAAGCCAAAAAGTCTTTATTTTTTCTTTCACTTTATTCTATAGATAGATAAGATAGATACAAATTGGATTAGCAATCCAACTCGAATTTCATTTCGATAATGGGTATATCTTCCATAGAAAGAAAAAAAATATCCCCCCTTTTTTAGCCGAAAGCTCCTTTTATTCCCCGGCCTGGTCAGTACCTAGCCGGGCCATTTCTTACTTTATTCCAACGCAATGAATGATGGATCAACTCATTTCTCTGATTTGAAAACAAAAATACTTGTTATTGAAACAACAACGACAGGAACACGTAAGACTATTTCCAATCTTATGGTATAGGATAGAAGTGTCTTTGCTTTTTTTATCAATTTGGAAAAAGAGGGACCTATCCTATTTCTTAATATTATAACTCTAATTTCGTTATTTCTTCAAGGGCAGTCTTTATTTGAAGACTTGAGTTGAGTCCATAAAAAAGACTCCGGGTTTTTATACTAGATCCAGTTGATTGGCTCGAATTCCTAAAATTTACCGGCGGAATATGAATAAAATAAATAGGGAAAGGGTATTTTCAAAAAATGAAAGAGTCAAACTTTCTCTCTTTTTTGAGAAAATTTTGTATTTTCTTCTAAAGGATTGGAGGGTTGAAAAAACGGAGCTACGGATTCTTACACAATTTTTTGTGACTTCAGTGGCTCTTTCTTTAAAGAACCCCCCAGCCCAGCAAAATAAAAAGATATAACCCTTTTGTTTAATAAGACTTCTTTTCCTACCTCATCAAGTTCTCCCGACAAAAAGCGTCAACGCTCCAATTTAATAATTCTATTCTGATCCTATCTTGATTATGTAGGATTCCCTTGTTCGACAAAGATTCCATTCATATACAATAATCAATTGTAGCGGGTATAGTTTAGTGGTAA
>JAJJMC010002250.1:30000-40000 GCA_023531435.1 Papaver californicum | reverse complement strand
TACTTCTCTATTATATTGTTCAATACGTTCACGGATAATAGTACTAATTTCGTCGGCTCTAATGGTTGCCATGAGTCTTTCTTAATTCTTTTTTAAAAGCAAAGGAAAAAAATAATGCCTGCAGTACAAAAGACTAATCGGTTATTTCTTTCATCGCCCCAAACATGCCAATATTAGCATTGATGGTGCGTAAATGTAACTCGCTGTTCAAACAACTATTCAGAGTTCCTAGAGCTCCTTGTAAGGCTTGTTGGAAAACTCGTTGTCGGACTTGATTAATCGCTTTTTGTTGTTCAAACTGAATGGTTTCGTTTTTGTAATTTTCTAATTGTACCAAATTCTTATAAGTTGAATTAATCAAATTTGATTTTTCTCGTTCTATCTCAGAATATCCATTCACTCGAAACTGATCGGCTTCCATTTCCACTTTTCGTAAGCGAGCCCTGGCTTTCTCCAGCTGTTCAATGGCCCCTCCACGTAATTCTTCTGAATTTCGAATAGTACTCAAGATCCTCTGTTTTCGATTATCTAATAAATCACTTAATGAAAGTAGATTCTCTTCCCATTCATTTCAAAACTTCCACGATCTCTTCCCGAACCAAACATGAATCTTTCGATTCATTTGGCTCTCACGCTCAGTTACTTATAGGGGATTCCATATTTTTTATGTAATGAGCCTATCCTCTCTTCTCTGTTCGTATTCCAAAATATCAAAACGGATCATTGATCCACGACCATAATATTTGGAGGACTCTTCCGACCAGACAAAAATCTGTAATTATCGGCAAAGTTGTTTATATTTTTTTCTGAAAATCCAAAAAATGCTTCTTACTTTAATACATAGGTCGTCGATTCGGCATTGAAAAAAGGGATCCTTCCTTTTTCCAGTAACAGGTTCAAATCGTTTTATCGATATGAGTGTTCTATATCGAATAAATTGCCAACTTTTTTTGAAACCATTTCCATACTAACATAGTGGTAGAAAGAGTACCATGTAGCGCCTAGACTTCAAACGGTTTAGCTTTAACCATGTTAATAGTTCCACATTATTGGTTGATAGAGAATCAAAGTGTATTTACTTTACCAATGAGTCGCGAAATGCTATGGTTCTTACATATGATTTCTTTACTTTTTCAGAAGTAATTCGCGAGATCGTGCACCCTTCATTTACTTAGTTTAGTTCTAAAGAAAAAAGAAAGTGCAGCTGGTTAGATCCAGCCTATTCTTGAAATAAACAACCCGCACACACTCCCTTTCCAAAAAAGATCAATACGCCAAGTACTACACTTAGATTTATTGGATTTGTTGCTAAAATATCGGTATTAAACCCGAAACTCCCGGCGGATGGCCAGTGACCCAAAGAAACGAAAGAATCGGTTACATTTTTCATATGATCTCCTCTTATAGATAGGACTAACAAAATAAAACAGAGTTTGTATCAATTCGTCCCTTTTTTTATTGTTTGATTAATTTTTGATTTCCTTTTTTTTTACATAGATTTTATTATTCCATTTTGCATTTTTTTTATTTCATTTGAGGTTCCCACTCAAAAACACACTTATTAGAATTAGGTCCAGATCTCATGTCAGTCGTGAAATACCTCATCTTTTGCAACGCTTTCTAAAAAAAAAGGGTTTCGTTGGACTAAGAACGGGAAGGAAGAAAGCGAGTAGGTCTGCTAATTCCTCATCCTCAAATCAGTCCTTCCCACGGATATTGTCTCAAAAAAAAGTGATTGTAAGAGTAAAATCTTGATAGAATTCAAAAAAGCAGGTAGGAAATCCAGGGCAATAAAATGGAGAAAAAAACTTTCAAATTCTTAGGATTAAACAAAAGGATTCGCAAATAAAAGTGCTAATGCCACAACCAAGCCATAAATTGTTAAAGCTTCCATAAAAGCCAGACTCAGCAATAAAGTACCTCGTATTTTACCCTCCGCCTCTGGTTGTCTCGCAATACCTTCTACGGCTTGTCCCGCAGCAGTACCTTGACCAACTCCAGGTCCAATAGAAGCAAGCCCTACGGCCAATCCAGCAGCAATAACGGAAGCGGCAGAAATCAGTGGATTCATGGTAAGCTCCTCGCACCAAAATAAATAAATGGTTAATGATACAATCAACCAATAAATAATGCCTTATGATTCCATTACTAACATATATCCAATTGAAGTAATTATATTATTGAATCGTCAGAACTACTTCGATTTCTCGTTTTTAGTTCCCATCCATCGAGTCTTTATCAATTAGCAATCCATAAAGCTCTTCCATTTCTTAGTTCCAAAGCATTCTTTCAATTCTTCGTTATTTTTCTCTTCTATACTATATGCTCTTGGTTTCATGTGTTTATTCATTCGTCACAGACGAAATGGAAGGACTTCTATTGGAATCCTCATCGAAATTCAGAGTGGGATCGTAAAGGAAATAAGATCTATGGATAGTTCATATATAACTAGTCAATATCTAATATCACATATACATATGTTTCTTCCATAGTGTAAACCAACTATTGAATTCTCATCCTATATGCATTCGAATTCTAGAAAAAACATACACAACAATAGGTTTATAGCCATTACATATACCTAAGTCGATCCCCTAACCTATTTTTTATGAAGCCCATTTGTCACTTCCTCTTTGCCCTTTAGTTATCATTATCCCGTATGAATCCAAATGGGCGGGTTGGTTGGTTCATTATCATTAGCCCGAATCATTACATATCAATACAATATCAGGATTTGGTTGATGAAATTGCATGGAATTAATTCGAATTTTGGACAATCCTTGAATTAAAAAAATTTAAATGCCAATCCATCGTTCTATAGAAACATCGTTTTTTGTTTAATCACAATCAAAGTTAGATAGCATAACAATTTGGATTCAAATTATGAACCCTAATATAATTCTAATATTGTAATTGAATGAACAAATAGAAGTGGGGGTATGACATCAATCGGCCAAGAATCTTAGGAAAAAGATCTTTTAGATCTCTTTCCTTTATTTTAAATTCCCGAATATCAATCAGAAAAGCTAGTTAATGATGACCCTCCATGGATTCGCCTATATAAGCCGCGGCTAAAGTTGCAAAAATAAGAGCTTGAATCCCGCTTGTAAATAATCCAAGAAACATGACAGGTATAGGAACCACTGAAGGTACTAAAGAAACAAGAACAACAACTACTAATTCATCAGCCAATATATTCCCGAAAAGCCGAAAACTTAGTGATAAGGGTTTTGTGAAATCTTCTAGGATGTTAATTGGTAAAAGGATTGGAGTTGGTTGAATGTATTTACCGAAATAACCCAACCCTTTTTTGGTAAGACCCGCATAGAAATATGCCACGGACGTGAGTAAAGCTAAAGCAACGGTAGTATTTATATCATTCGTAGGTGCGGCTAACTCCCCATGAGGTAACTGTATTATTTTCCGAGGTAAAAGAGCCCCTGACCAGTTAGAAACAAAAATAAATAGGAACATAGTTCCAATAAAGGGAACCCAAGGACCATACTCTTCTCCAATCTGAGTTTTGCTCAAGTCTCGAATGAATTCAAGGACATATTCGAAGAAATTCTGACCATTGGTCGGAATAGTTTGTGGGTTCCGAACAGCTATAGCAGCTGAACCTAATAAGATAGCAATTACGACCCATGACGTAATAAGGACTTGGGCATGGACTTGGAAACCACCTATTTGCCAATAGAAATGTTGGCCTACTTCCACACCGGATATATCGTATAGCCCTTTTAATGTGTTGACGGAACATGGTAGCACATTCATATTGTCCTCTGGCAGAAATAGAACTAAAAAAGGAATTATTTTGATTCCACTATCTCTTTCTCAACTCGTCTACTTGAATCATATTTTTCGGATATCAAGTAATCACATAATATCCCCAGCTTTTTTATCTCTTTTTTGGTATTCAGAATATAGTAACCGATTCAAAAAATCTATGGAGTTCTCGAAGTAATTGACTTATCTTATTATTAATCAACGATTTGGGATATAGCTAGAACGGCCCTCACAAATGGCGAATACTAATTTGTTAAGGATTAATCGGATTGAAGCTATAGCGTCATCATTGGCTGGAATCGAAATATCTGCGAGATCCGGGTCACAATTTGTATCGATTAAACAAATCGTTGGAATTCCCAAAGTTACACATTCTCGAAGAGCCGTATATTCTTCTTGCTGATCAACGATGATTACAATATCAGGTAACCCCGTCATATATTTGATCCCACCCAGATATGTTTGCAAGTGATATAATTGTCTCTTCAACATTGCTGCATCTCGTTTCGGAAGGCGGTTGAGTCTTCCCTTCTTTTGTTCCGCTCTCAAATCCCTGAACTTATGAAGTCTCGTTTCTGTAGTGGACCAATTCGTTGACATGCCACCGAGCCATTTTTTATTAACATAATGACACCGAGCCCTTATTGCAGCCGATGCTACTGAATCAACTGCTTTATTTTTAGTACCAACTATTAAGAATTGCTTTCCTTTACTTGCTGCATCAAAAACTAAATCACAAGCTTCTGATAAAAAGCGAGCAGTTCTAGTAAGATTTGTAATATGAATACCTTTACGCTTTGCAGAGATGTAAGGTGCCATTCTAGGATTCCATTTCCTAGTACCATGACCAAAATGAACTCCTGCTTCCATCATCTCTTCCAAATTAATGTTCCAATATCTTTTTGTCATTTCTCCCCACGCTTCCCTTTTTTTTAAGAGATGAGATACCCTAAATACTAAATAAAGAATTGTTCCGATGGAACCTTTTACCAGAGATTGGCCGTTGATACACGGGCCAAGCCATAAATTCCTTTCTATTCACTATTATCTTTAGACCAGATAGTTTAAAGTTAAGTTAAAAGGATTAATCCGCTCTTAGGAATCATTAAATCCCGTAAATAATTGTTCTGATGGATCGTGGATATTCTTTGGGATGTAAGAATCAAATAATTCTTTGTGTTGGAACAAAATATCTCTAAACCCCCCTCGGAATAGGTTATTCTTTTTTAGTTCAAAAGGGATATTGCTGTGTTGCCTTGAATGATACACTAATCCTTTGAATCCGGTACCAACAGGTATCATCCCCCCCAGAACAACGTTCTCTTTCAGACCTTTCAACCAATCGATACGACCTCGTAGAGCGGCTTTTGCTAAAACTCGAGCAGTTTCTTGAAAACTCGCCTCGGATATGAAACTTTGAGTATTCAGAGACGCCCTCGTTATTCCCAATAAGACGGCTCTATAACAGATCGCTTCTTCCAAAGCTCGTCCCGTTCGTTCCGCTCGCAACAATCCAATAAGTTCTCCGGGTGAAAAAACATTAGACATTCCATCTTCCGAAACCAAAACTTTTGATGTTATTTGACGCACAATAATCTCGATATGCCTATTGTGGATTTGCACCCCCTGGGATCGATAAACTTTTTGAATCTTATTAACCAAAGAGATACGACTTTGTGCTATGGTTAACTCTGCGCCAATCAAAAACCCCCAAGGAATTCCACGAATTCTTGTTATACGTTCGTTCCAACCTTCAACCCTTTTTTCTAGGTTCATTGATATTGAATCAAGCGAGCGCACTTCTAAAACCTGTTCCACTTTTGGAAGACCCTGCGTTATATCACCTGATCTCGATTTTTCATAGATAAATGTAACTAATGTATCTCCTTCAGAAAGGGTTTCACCATAATGTCCATGGACGGTTGCTCCTGGCGTAGCCAAGTAGGGTTTGGCCGATCTTATTACTAAAGAGCCAACACGAATAATTAGAACCTGACCCGCTTTGAGGCGGGGTCCATATTTGGATATACATACATTTTCACAAATAAATTGTCCAAGGTTAATTATTGTCGCTGTCTCTTCACAATAATCGTGCTGGAGAAAAAACCAATTCAAATTTAATGGATTCAAAATGATGTGACTTCCTAGATTGGGATTATAAATTCTCCCAGTTTCGTCCATTAAATAATATTTAAGTCCTTGGAAAGTCTGTTTTAAATTGTCAAGTAGCAAATATTTTTTTACCAAGATCTGATTATGAGTTATTAAATGATAAGAAGAAAAATTCACAAATTTAGGCACAATCCCTAAAGGACCCAATGAATTTCGAATGGAAATTAGGGGATCCCTTTTCATTGATTCTTTTGTTGTCACACTGTCATTATATTTAACACCGTTGAATGGACCCATTCGAGAACAATTAGATGATGACAAAATGATCAAAGGTTGGGATTCCTTATTTCGATTTACCAACGCACGAATAGTTCCTTGATGTTGGGTAAATGCTTGTTGAATCCTTGCCTTGGAATAAAACGAAAATGGATTGAGGTTAGTACGATCTGATCCATTATCCGGGATCCATATTAATCCTGCCCCCCTCCGATCATTTCTTTTTCTGGTATACGAAATAGGGGACTTCACTAAGTCCATTCTTATGAAATAGCGAATCAGGTTGTTTACCCTTACTTCAACAAAAGAAGCATGAACCTCCTCTATAGACGAACCTTTTTTATCTTGGTTCCAATTCAATACTAAACAAGTTCGAACTAATTGAATACTTGTGTGATAAATCCCTCGAATTGGTTTTCCATTTCCATAAAGAATATAATTGACAACTCGAAGTTGCACATTATCTCTTTCCTGCAACAGGTCGTGGGGGAAAAGCGTTGCTAAATTTATCCCGTCCGCTATTTCATATGTGACTACGGGTCGAACCAAAACAAAAAACTTTTTCTTTATAGGTGTGATCCGTTGGACATAGATCCAATTTTTCCATTTTTTTGAATCCGCGGCATTTTTTTTTCCTGTTCCCGGTGGTATTAAGATGCCGCTATGCCAGGATATCTTATCTGTCTCTCCAGGAAAATGGATATCTCCAGAAAAGATTTTCAGTTCAATCCTTTTTTTTTTTCTCTCCACTCGGACTAATCCCCCTACACGGCTTCTTATATTTAAGGTGATTCGTGTATCGATTCCAATAATACTATTATTCCGTACCATTATGGAAGAAGATCCGGATAAGATATGCACTTCCTCAGGAATGAAAAAAAAGCGATCTACTTTCTTTTGGTATTTTTGCCTAAATTCTTTTGCTCTTCGATACTCAAAAAAATCCTCTTTCTTTACAATAGAATGCATCTCTAGAGTCTCATATTTAGTAATTCCCGAACTGTTTCTTCTGTATCGGGGATCATCGAAATAAGCAAGAATACTATTTCTACGGAAAATACCATTTATGGGTATTTCAATTGAGATACCTGAACGGGGTATTCGTTCTTTATCTCGTTCTTGATTAGATTGAAAGGGAATGATTAATCTATTTCTTCGCCTCTTTGCCAATAAATAAGAATTCTCGTGGAGAATGGGAGGATATATGAAATTACAATGACCGTTGCATATGATTCGATCAGGCCCGGAATAATCAAGAACCCGCTGCCCACTTGTACCAGAAGACTCCGAACTCAAAAATTTATGTTTCACTTGATCATTAGTCACTGAGAGGCTAGGCATATATCTTCGTTTAGCAAAAAGAGAATGAACATTCGTTTGATCTTGATCCTTGCCGAGTGAAAAAGGAACTATACTGGATCTGCACAACCCCCCCGACAATATCCATAAATGACTTGTTTTTGGTAAAAGATGAACATTACCATATGTATATTCGGGTGCATGATAGACATCGGTACTCCAATGCATTTCCCCCTCTAAGTCAGAATAAATATGTTTTCGAACCCTCT
Source organism: Papaver californicum (assembly GCA_023531435.1). Classification (NCBI taxonomy): domain Eukaryota; kingdom Viridiplantae; phylum Streptophyta; class Magnoliopsida; order Ranunculales; family Papaveraceae; genus Papaver; species Papaver californicum. Next base: position 32,258 of record JAJJMC010002250.1, on the reverse strand, counting down.
CTTTAAAATTTAAGGTGGATGTTCCCGCGCGAATCTCGGCAATTACTTGTTCTGATTCTACATATTGATCGTTTTGAACTAAAATAAAACTTTTTGGCGGAATATTCACATTATGTCGAATATCCTGACTCTCAATAGTTACAAACAGGTCTATATAACATAGAAAAGCAGGATGTCCATGACGTGTACGTGTGGGATGAACCAAATCTTCATTGAATTTTATTTTTCCGTTAGAAGGAGCTCGTACATGTTCTGCAGTACCGCCCGTGAAGACTCCACCGGTATGAAAAGTTCTTAATGTTAGCTGGGTCCCCGGTTCCCCAATAGATTGACCCGCAATAATACCTACTGCTTCTCCCAATTCGACCAGATCACCATGAGTGGAACTCCGACCATAACATAATCGGCAGATCCAAGATGTACTCCTGCAAGTAAAGGGGGTTCTAATATATATTGGTTGTGCTCGAAAAGTTATGAATCGGTTGACAAGTCCAATACCTATATCTTGATTTCGAATGGCAATGCAACGCGAACCCATATATATATCGTCTGCTAATACACGACCAATTAATGTTTGGATAAAAATACGTTCTGTCATCATCCCATTTCGAGGACTCACAGAAATACCGCGGATGGTGCCACAATCTGTTCTCCGTACAACAATGTGTTGAACTACTTCAACAAGTCTCCGCGTGAGGTATCCAGCATCTGAAGTTCGTACAGCAGTATCCACAACCCCCTTGCGGGCTCCGTAACAGGAAATTATATATTCCGTTAAAGAGAGCCCTTCGCGTAAATTGCTTTGAATGGGTAAATCAATCATTTGTCCTTGGGGATCCGACATTAATCCTCTCATACCTACTAATTGGTGTACTTGAGATGCATTTCCCCTAGCTCCTGAAAAAGACATTATATGGACTGGATTTAAAGGGTCAGTCATCCTGAAATTAGGATTCATTTCTTGTCGCAAATATTCACTTGTAGCATACCATATCTCAATGGATTGACGTAATTTTTCTACCGCGTGTACATTTCCATAATGGTGGTGTTTTTCCAAAATCAAACTTTGTTGTTCCGCATCTTGGACTAGCCATCCCTTAGAAGGTATTGTTAAAAGATCATCAATTCCTAATGAAATGGATGTAGCAGTGGCTTGATGGAAACCAAGAGTCTTTACTTGATCCAGGATGTGCGATGTATATGCCATTCCAAAGTGATCTATTAATCTGCTAATAAGTCGTTTTATGGCAGTTCCATCTATCGCTTTATTGTGAAAGACCAGATCGGCCCTTTCTGCCATAAGTACCTCCATATTCCGCTGAGTAGGATTCGACAATAGGTTTGAGTCAGTGATTCGAAGACTTCCTTTCCTCGATCTTGCGTCGTGTAGACATTCAGGAATTATGATACTAGTGGACTCGAAGAGACCCGAATTCCCGCGGGTATCATATAATTACTTAACTTAGGTACCATAGGCAGAGGCCCGACAAAACCCTTGTATGGCTTCTTCAATTTCTCGATAAAACGAAATATGGCCAACGGTGGTTCGAATGTATATACAAAGAGTTTCCTTTTTTACACTTCTGACTATTAAATAGTGTCCATAAATCTCATGATAGGTTCCAAAAGAGTCATATTGAACTTCGATGGTAACTTCTCTCGATCCACTGACGCGTTGATCTAGTCGCCACCGGAGCCACAAAGGACTATCTAAATTTATTCGTTTCTGCCGATAAGCTCCAAGTGCATCATAGGAACTACAAAAATAGGGTTCTTTTTCTTTTGTATATTTATAGTTATTATCGTCAATTTTTTCGTTTTTATAGTTTAGGTGATTACATGGATTATACCTATTTGCACAAATACCTCGACGATTTCCAATCGTTAATACATAGAGTCCCATAAGCATATCTTGAGTTGGTATGGAAATGGGATCCCCAATAGCTGGAGACAAGAGATTCATATGAGAAAACATAAGTAAGCGAGCCTCCGCTTGAGCCTCCAAAGATAAAGGTACATGAACAGCCATTTGATCCCCATCAAAGTCTGCATTGAACCCCTTACGAACTAATGGATGTAAACAAATAGCACGTCCTTCCACTAAAATGGGTTGGAATGCCTGTATGCCTAATCTGTGCAGAGTGGGTGCTCTATTCAGCAATACAGGATGCCCTTGCATAACTTCTTGAAGTATTTCCCATACAATAGGTTCTTTTTCCCTTATTTTACTTTTAGCAACTCCTATGTTTGAAGCAACC
>JAJJMC010002250.1:20000-25000 GCA_023531435.1 Papaver californicum | reverse complement strand
AAATAATTGAAATTCAATTTCTTGATCTATATCTTCAATTTTTGGAAATTTATAAAGTTCTTCCATCAAGCCCTGATCAATGAACCTACAAAACCCCTCAAATTGTATCTGACTAAACCCAGGTATTGTAGACATTCCCTCATTTCCATCCCGGAGCATCTTAAGCTTCCCATTTATAGCAAAATCCCATTATTGGCTCATTCTTCATCGAACCATATGGATCGATCTAGCAATGATGGAATGTATATTCTGTTTACTGAATCACATGAAATTTTACCCAACTTCATACCATTGAGCGGAGCAATAAGGAGAATTTTCTACTCAAATTAGAATTTGCAACAGGATAAAACATTCCTGGAATCATAATTATGCCGATTATACTTTTTTTAGAGTCTTGTATAGAATATCAAAAGGAATCCAATTTCTACCTATTATTATGATATTACAATCCGGTTGGGTACCAGAAAAAGAAATGATTCAAGGTTTGATCTGTTCTCTATGAATGAGAGAAAAAAAGAAAAAAGGAAGCACGATAATTCCTTATAGACATATATGGCTAAGATACCTGATTAGGATATCTTTGTAACAATCTCTGTTCCGGGGTTTACATATATATATAATTGTTGTTATAATGTAAATTTAATTGAAAAAGATTGATTATTGAAAAGAATTGATACTGATAAGTTGTGTATCAACTTCATTTTGATGCCGTTGTTAAGGAAACGAAATTGGAGTTCCAAGAACTCTTCATGAATTCAAGTCAATAGTTAATGGTTCCTATTTGCCCTGCATTTTTCATTCTGTAACTGAAAAAGCACATTCGCTTTTGAAAGATAAAAAAAGGGGGAAGTTTTTAGGTGTTGTTTATTTTGAGATTTGAGATACCATACAATCAATCGAAGGGAATCAACTGGGTTCAAAAAAAAGGGTTTTTTAGGTTTAGGAAAGGGATAAAGACAATGAGATTCAAGAAATAATAAAGAAGAGAGCGTTCCCTCTATTTTATATCCGTTTGGCGGCATGGCCGAGTGGTAAGGCGGGGGACTGCAAATCCTTTTACCCCAGTTCAAATCCGGGTGCCGCCTCATCTACAAAAACCGAGAAATACTTTCTTTTTTTGCTCAGCAGAAGCAATAGATTCGAGAGGAAACCAAAAGGAAAAAACCCTCTTTTGAAGAGATATGGGGTAGGTAGTGATCTACCTTGATTGTATATTTTATGCTTTTTGCTTATGAAGGTCAACAAAAGAAACTAAACAATAGGCCTTACTATTCCTACATCTTCCATTAAAGAGGATTTCCTTGATAATACAAAGAAAGTCCCTGTGTATCTTGCTTGTGGTTAATCCTTCCCTTTTCTACCAGAAATCATATAGGAACTTGTTGTGGGTGGATTTTTTGGATTGTTTGATCAATAGCGTTTGGTCATAATCCCTTTTTGACTCTGCACCATAGATTCCACTATTATTAGTGATCAATAATGGACGAATTCCTTCATATTCATAGAGATAGGGGACATAATTCACATGGATATAGTAAGTCTTGCTTGGGCCGCTTTAATGGTAGTCTTTACATTTTCCCTTTCACTTGTAGTATGGGGAAGAAGTGGACTCTAAAAGCACTACTAATTGAGTTGAGTAATCAAACTGTAGCCATTTTTTCATATATCGTAAAGGGATTTTAAATATGAAATTTCCATTTGCAAATTATATTGAATTACAGTAATGGACTATATGAAAAAAAACCTTTCAATCAAACAAAAAAATAGATGCAAGGAAGAACTAGAATTGGGGTGTTATTTACATGATGTACATCACATATATGAAATTTATAGATATGTACATATATGAAAATACAAGATACATATTGTAGATTAATCTAGATGAAGCCTATCCCTCTTTATACAGTACCAGTACAACTTGAGACAATACAATAATAGAAAGTATGGTAGAAAGAAATTGATATCTTTCTACCATACTACCGGATCTCATATACTGCTGATTCTAGTCCGCCCATTTCATTTAAGACGTGGAATGAAAATACCTTTCATTTCTTCAATCATTGATAAGAATAAAGAAGTCAAGCTTCATTCGAATCAATTATTTTGACTGACTGTTTTTACGTAGATGATAAGTAAAAAAGCAGTAGGAACTAGAATGAACAGCGCAGTAGCAATAAATGCGAGAATATTTACTTCCATAATCCCATCGTTTTTTACTTCACAATAACTCGGGATCTAATCCCATAGAGATGATAAATCTTCTCCTCTAAATTCAATGAAATGAATTGCATCCCAATGTTATTTGATATTGAATCGGATCAATATCATGAATAACAATATCTGAGCTTTCAGATCGATTCATTGTCGAGAATTGAATAGTATAACATAGGAGGATCTTTTATCCATAACGAATTAAAAAAGGAATTCTTGATACAACAAAGAATCCCTTTTCGTTTTTCATTCTTTTCTATAACCTACCGTCTTCCGTATACAACCAGCTGATGAGGTATCATCTGACCCGTCTTCCATTTCAATTGGTCACAAACCCAAACAGTAGAAATGAAATGGAAAAAAGTGAAGTTCGAAACTCATTTAGTTTGTTATGATCTAAATTTCTTGGAAGACAAAGAGGTGTAATAAAGATGGATTCGGGTATAAAAGATCTCGTTTTTTTAGAAATGTACTTTTTTGGAGTTTACTCTTGCTTCGATAGGACCCCTTCATCAAAGAAAAAACAGGAGAAGAAATATTATTAATTTCTTTATTAAGCGGGGTAGGGCAGATCTTTCTTTGATCTCTCTTTTTTTAAAATAAAAGCTTCTTTCGTTGGATTGAAACCGGAACATATATCATATCCGAAATTCGGTATGGAAGTGAGATAGATAGATTGTTTCCAATTAGGAATTGCGGTTCCCAAAAATAGGAGCTAGAAAATAAGGAGGTGGTTTTAATAGAATCTGAAAAGGATTCTGGCGCGCCAACTATGTTAAGGTCAAGTTAATTTTGTATCACACAATGAAGGAATTCAATTTGTAGGTATGCTCTCGGGAACCGGGTGGGTATTATATTGAATTCCATGGATCAGAACCAATAGAAAAAGGAAAACCTGTGCGGTATCTCTTGAAATCCCGAATAGGACCCTACCACCAATTGTACCAATCTAGCTCTCCCCACGAATCAGTACTAGTCGAGAATTAATGAAAATTCTTGTATTTCTTCGATGATAAAAAAGACCTCCGGCGGAAATTAGATCTTGTTTTCAGTCCTCCCTCTTCACCGAAAATAGAGAAATGAGTTGACGGATTCATCGGATCCTAGGTCGGGACTGACGGGGCTCGAACCCGCAGCTTCCGCCTTGACAGGGCGGTGCTCTGACCAATTGAACTACAATCCCAGGGAAATAAGATGTAAAGGATACATATTCTTATTATTAAATTCATAGCATATTTCTATTTAGAATCGCTGTATTGTAACAGAGATAGAAGCGATATGTTGATATTCATATGGGTATGGGCTTTAGTGAGAACGGCACGTATTACTAGTAGTCAAATCATTTCATAATAAATAAAAAAGAAAAAGTCTTTTTTTCTTTACCCCTCCCTTAGAAATTAAGGGTACAGACCAGATCATTAGAAAGTAGAATCTATGGGAACAAAAAAATTAAGGATATAGCATAAAAAAGTCTTCGTTTCTTTGTCTGGTTTCTGGAGGCAAAATTTTTTCTATTATCTCATGATGGATCGGCGGATTTTTGGGCCGAGCTGGATTTGAACCAGCGTAGACATATAGCCAACGAATTTACAGTCCGTCCCCATTAACCACTCGGGCATCGACCCAGGAAGAATCCATTTTAGACTTATGGATAAATCCATGATCAACCTCCTTTCGTAGTACCCTACCCCCAGGGGAAGTCGAATCCCCGCTGCCTCCTTGAAAGAGAGATGTCCTGAACCGCTAGACGATGGGGGCATACCCGCCGGATCGCCTACTATACTCATAGTATGAACAGTTTTTTGTAATTGTCAATATAATGTAATGCTATGGCTAAATACGAAGAATATTTTCTGCTTTCATGATTCCATCTAATTTCTTTTTTCTATAAAAATTGCAGGGTACGTGTCGAATCTGTTCATCAATGATTCGATGAAATATCTTGGATCTACGTCGAATTGTGTCTCAATCAAATGAATCTCATTCTGATGAGGGTCAAAAAAAAACAAATCTATTATAGGGGCGGTCTTGAAAAAATGTAGTGCATTAATATTGATAAAATCAAATAAAAGGAAGCATTTTTCCTAGACTTCTCAAAAAAAAGCTGAAGTCAAAAAATTTTTGATTGGTCCTGAACGAGCCGAGATCCATATATATGATGTATATTATATATATAGGTACATACAGTAGACTCATAGTGACTGTTGGTTCATTCAACAATTGAATCAAATGAGCCCTTTTAACTCAGCGGTAGAGTAACGCCATGGTAAGGCGTAAGTCATCGGTTCAAATCCGATAAGGGGCTTTTTTCACAAAACTATAATCTAAGTCTTCAGTTTGGGGCGGAAAATAGAGATATTGTTACTTTTTGTAAACTCAATGGCAAAAAAAGGAAACATCCACATAACTATACTACTAAAAAAAAACTTATTATTATAGTAGTATAGTTATAAAGTGGAACATTTATCTTGATTATCATGATCAGTCATTCCGCTGAGTAGAAGAACTACTATGTCACTTTAGAAATCAACAAAAGAAAAAGTAAGTGGATCTGACCCATTGAATCATGACTATATGAGCTATTCTGATATTAAAATTCAATAGTAGAGAGAAAATTGTAGTAGCGTACCCCCTCCCCTTTATTTATTGTTTATTTCCTTGGGATACGGAAGAATTTGTCGATATTTCTTATTTAATGTTCTTGTTCCTGGATACTTCATAGGAAGAAATGGCTATTCTGTTCCTATACAGAGAAACATTTCTTCCGAGTCACAAAAACCGTCTATTTT
>JAJJMC010002250.1:0-12500 GCA_023531435.1 Papaver californicum | reverse complement strand
CTCCTACAGCACGTCCTTGTACAATGCTCAAGGCTCTAGGCTGAGTAGCAGGAGCAACTTTTAATTTGTTATGAGCCCAAACGATGGATTCAATAAGTTCTTGCCAATAGCCGCGGCCGCTGAATAGAAACATTAAACTGAAAGCCCAGACAAAATGAGCACCTAGGAAAAAAAGACCATATGCAGATAATGAAGAACCATAAGACTGAATTACCTGGGATGCCTGTGCCCATAAAAAGTCACGGAGCCACCCATTAATAGTAATGGAACTCTGCGCAAAGTTTCCTCCCGTGATATGAGTTACCACTCCTTGATCGTTTATACTACCCCAAACATCTGACTGCATTTTCCAACTGAAATGGAATATTACTACCGAAATTGCATTGTACATCCAGAATAGACCTAAGAAGACATGATCCCAGGCGGATACTTGACATGTCCCCCCTCTTCCAGGTCCGTCACAAGGGAAACGAAAACCCAGATTTGCTTTATCAGGTATCAAACGGGAACTACGAGCAAATAGAACACCTTTCAGTAGTATCAATACCGTTACATGGATCGTAAATGCATGAATGTGATGTACCAAAAAATCTGCGGTTCCTAATGGAATAGGTAACAAAGCTACTTTGCCGCCTACTGCTACTAAACCACTACCCCCCCAAGTCACGCTGGTGCTTGTTGTTGCACCAGGAGCTGTTGCACCAGGTGCTAAAGCGTGAGTGTTTTGTACCCATTGAGCAAAGACGGGTTGTAATTGAATAGCGGTATCTGAAAACATATCTTGTGGACGCCCTAAAGCGCTCATGGTATCATTATGAATATACAAACCAAAACTGTGAAAGCCTAGAAATATACATGCCCAGTTGAGATGCGATATGATTGCATCGCGGTGCCTAAGGACACGATCTAATAGATCGTTGTATCGAGTAGTTGGATCATAATCTCTTACCATAAAAATGGCTGCATGTGCAGCAGCACCAACTATGAGAAATCCACCGATCCACATGTGATGTGTGAACAACGAAAGTACTGTACCGTAGTCAGTAGCTAGATATGGATAAGGGGGCATGGCATACATATGGTGAGCTACAACAATGGTTAAAGAGCCTAACATAGCTAAATTTAGAGATAATTGAGCATGCCATGACGTTGTTAGGATTTCATAGAGCCCTTTATGGCCCTGGCCTGTAAATGGACCTTTATGAGCCTCTAAAATATCTTTCAGGCCATGACCAATCCCCCAGTTAGTCCTATACATGTGACCGGCTATCAGGAAAAGAATTGCAATAGCTAAATGATGATGTGCAATATCGGTCAGCCATAGACCCCCTGTTACTGGATCTAATCCTCCACGAAAAGTAAGAAATTCGGCATATTTTGACCAATTCAAGGTGAAAAACGGGGTTGCTCCCTCGGCAAAACTTGGATAAAGTTGAGCCAAAAGATCCCGGTTCAAGATAAATTCATGGGGAAGTGGGATCTCCTTAGGATCTACTCCAGCGTCTAGAAATTGGTTAATTGGTAACGAGACATGTATTTGGTGTCCCGCCCAAGAAAGAGATCCAAGTCCTAGTAACCCCGCTAAATGGTGATTCAACATGGATTCTACATCTTGGAACCAAGCCAACTTTGGAGCAGCTTTGTGATAATGGAACCAACCAGCAAAAAGCATTAACGCCGCAAAGACCAATGCACCAATTGCAGTACAATAGAGTTGTAATTCACTAGTTATTCCGGACGCTCTCCAAATCTGAAAAAACCCAGAGGTTATTTGTATTCCTCGGAAACCCCCACCCACATCACCATTCAATATTTCTTGGCCCACGATTGGCCAAACCACCTGAGCGCTGGGTCTAATGTGAGTAGGATCGCTTAGCCATGCTTCATAATTGGAAAAACGGGCACCGTGGAAATACATGCCACTCAGCCAAAGAAATATGATGGAGAGTTGACCGAAATGGGCACTAAATACTTTTCGGGAGATCTCCTCCAAATCACTGGTATGGCTATCGAAATCGTGAGCATCGGCATGTAGGTTCCAGATCCAAGTGGTAGTATCAGGGCCTTTAGCTATTGTTCTTGAGAAATGACCTGGTCTGGCCCATTCCTCGAAAGAAGTTTTTACGGGATCCCTATCCACCAAAATTTTAACTTCTGGTTCCGGCGAACGAATAATCATTGAGTCCTCCTCTTTCCGGACAACACATACAAAGAGACCTGCCAACAGTCAAGTAATTAGTGAACTTCTGAAATCTATTTATAATTAGTTCCTTTCCTTCCTATCTCCCAGCTATTTATTTTGTTTAGTTATTTACTAGAGCAATTATGATCTGGAAGTCGATCCGGGGCAAGTGTTCGGATCTATTATGACATAGCCATGAGGCGCTCAACGGACCTTTATAATATTTGAAAATCCTTTCCCGGCTTTGACTTGACACAAAAACTCTTTTTTGGATTCATATGTAAATTACAGGTGCTTAGATGGAGCTGCTTCGTATCTTACATAGAACGTATGACTATTGCTCGATTCCAAATCACTTCATTGGGGCAGTCATGAATAAGACCAAGACCCCAGTATCCACATTCAAAGGCTTTTTTAGTTTGAATAGCAAAAAGGGATGTATGATGTACTGTAGTCGGGTATCGTTTATGCCTACGAGGTACTAAACGAAATAGAACAGAACAATCTTAGAAGGGATACAATGAAATTCCTTGATTAGCTCTTCCCAGAGGAAAGATCCATTTTTTTTACTGACGGATAAAAAGAGTGTTCTTATTCAAACCGCCGCGTGATCTTCAACCAATTATGCGCTTCAATATAATTACCTGGAGTAAGCGCTATAGCTTGTTTCCAATACTCCGCAGCTTGATCGGACCAAGCTTCCGCAATTTCAGAATCTCCCTGCCGAATGGCCTGTTCTCCTCGGTCGGAATAGGTGGGTCGATTCCTTCCCTTAGAACCGTACTTGAGAGTTTCCTACCTCATACGGCTCAGCAATAAATTATTTTGGTGTCCCATCTTATCTTAATCGACCCTATCTAACTAAATAAGATTTTTCATAAATCTATCCCATTTTTGTTTCTCGGGTTAACCAGAAGGGGTTAATTACATTTACATAAGTTTTAAACTTTCATTTTGATTCAAAATAAGTTTTATCTTTTCTCCTACCTTCAGAAAAATGAACCCCACTATAGTTATCTTTTTCTGAAAGGTAACTATCTCCGTTTCATTTTCATATAGAATCTTTGAAAAAGACTTTCCTCTCTAAGAAAGAAAGGACTTACTATCTTTGGGATCTGATGCTACACCGCTGCTCAATACCTTAGTGGATCAACCCTATTACATAAGTTGATTCCTAACTTATATCTCATATCATGACATAAGTAAGCAGTTTTTTCTTATTGTATCGACCCAAAATCTCACTAATTGATCTTTACGGCGCTTCCCCTATCAATTAGATCTTTTATCTATCCATAGAATATAGTATTATAGGCATATTCATTTCTTCATTTTTTGGCTTTTATGAAGTATCTTTCTTTGCTACAGCTAATAAAAATCGTTGCTTTGTACGATACATATGTAGAAAGCCTATCCTCTAGTATTTACTAGCGTATTTTATCTTTCTTTCCCTCTTTCTATAGTGGAGATAGTCGCACGTAATGACAGATCACGGCCATATTATTAAAAGCTTGTGGTAAGAATGGATTTCGTTCTAGTGCCCGGAAATAATATTCCAAAGCTTTTGTATGTTCTCCGTTACTTGTGTGGATAAGGCCTATGTTATACAGTATATAACTTCGATCATAGGGATCAATTTCTAGTCTCATAGCTTCATAATAATTCTGTAAAGCTTCCGCATAATTTCCTTCGGATTGAGCTGACATCCGTTACGGTCGTTCATTCTATTCAAAGAATCCCCGTTTCAGAACCGTACGTGAGATTTTCATCTCATACGGCTCCTCCCTTCTGTGCATAATGAATGATAATAATCCATGGAACCAAAAGAATATTGAAATATTCTCATTATGAACTGACAGGGACTAGTGTTTTTACAAGAAATCTCTAGCCAGCCTTCCTGCAAGAGGTCTTTTCTTAACACTAATCGTGTTGTTGCTAGATAGAAAAGGTTACTCCAACAATTTCTTTGTCCTCAACGCCCCCTATTTCCAGGAATTAGTCACTTCAACAGTCTTTGATGGTTATATAGGTATCCAAAGTACAAACGAGATGGATGTTTGTTGTCCCAACCATTCTTGTTAGTTCCGATCCCGATAAGGAAAGGGATAATTTATAACAAAGTTTTTTTTGTTGATTCCTAGGTGTAGTGCTTCTTCCCCTATGCCGCCTATTGGTACTGATGGAGTAGGATGGACCTCTAATACAGAAGAACCTATAGGTGTAACCTTTCGTTCAATACTAGATTAGAAAATTGAAGTATCTGAGGCTGCATCAATCGGGGATACACAATAGAAGGAATTGTTCTATTTCCAAACTTCACCTTCAAGAAGCGTAGATTTTTTGCAGATTTATTTCAATAAACGCCTTTCGTTTTATACCGAATCCAACCCTGCGTGCCTTTACTCGTAAGACGGAGAACACTAAATAGAATCAAATCACACCATCTCTATAATAGGTAAATGCCTCTTTTTCTCCGGAAGTTGTCGGAATTATGCGTAATAAGATATTGGCCACAATTGAAGAGGTCTTATCAATAAAATTTCCATTTATCCGTGATCTAGGCATAGTTCGCAATCCATTCTATAATTCTTCTCATTACCTCGCATGGGAAAAGAATCCCACAAACAAAGGAATTGTACAGGACGAAATAACATAAAAAAAGACTCGTTCTAAACATTCAATTAATATTTCCTACAGATTATGATTCAAAGAAGGAAAAAGAATAGAATAATAATTCTATGACCAAAATCCCATCCATTTTCATATTTCGAATTGTTATAATCGGTTAGTCGTACCTATATTGCAAAAATAAATATGAATGGCTCGCTATTCACCCGATTTCTGGGTCATAATCATAAAATTTTGTAGGAGAGATGGCCGAGTGGTTGAAGGCGTAGCATTGGAACTGCTATGTAGGCTTTTGTTTACCGAGGGTTCGAATCCCTCTCTTTCCTTATCTTTGCCTAATTCAAGAGCGTTATTGACCACAATGGATCAAATAACAAGGAATAGGATTATTCCACGAGGTAGACCTTTCTTTGAAATGAATTCTATATTCCTAATTGGGGTGGTACGAAAAATACTGATTAAAGGGTCGCCAAGACATAAAAAAATCCCCGCGGATCCATTTATGATACATGAATGGGAAAAATATCCGGATCAAACCCCTTAGCTTCGGTCAATTTACTTCGGCGAAAAGGGGGAAAAATTCTCCGAATCCTTGCCTTGCTATTTGAGTTAGGTTCAAGTCTGACGGGAATAATATTCTACGACTAGCAACTCGTTTATTTTCAAGCCGACCCACTTACTATCTATTATTTGATTGACTAACCCTTTATATTGGGATGAGTGAAGAGTCAAATGTTTTGGCAATTCTTCATGGGAGGATGAATCAAGATAATTTTGAATCAGAGCTTTGGATTTTTGTTCATCCCTCGTCGTAATAATATCTCGGGGTTTGCAGCGATAACTTGGTATATCTACTATATGGCCATTAACTAAAATATGTCTATGGTTAACTAATTGCCGAGCTCCAGGAATGGTCGAAGCCATACCCAATCGAAAAAGTATGTTATCCAAACGCATTTCAAGTAATTGTAGTAAAACCTGACCAGTTGACCCTTTGGCTTTTCCGGCGATACGAACATATTTAAGTAATTGTCGCTCTGTCAGACCATAATGAAACCGCAATTTTTGTTTTTCTTCTAGACGAATACGATATTGAGACTTTTTCCCAGAACGCGATTGATTTCTAAGATCATTTCCGGCTTTAGGCCGTTTACTAGTTAGTCACGGTAAAGCCCCCAGACGGCGTATTTTTTTGAAACGAGGCCCTCGGTAACGAGACATAAAAACTCCTTTTTTATTTACAGAATAAACCTAAATTAAGACTGAACTAAACGATAAACGAAAAAAATATACTGAAGTTAAGTACTGTACTACAAAGAAGAATGAGATGAATTGTATCAATATTCAGACTCTTTTGTATATATAGCAAGGTAAGGAGACTTTGTCCTAATTTGTTCTGTAGAGATCTAACCAACCGCTCGAATCCGTTTTTTATTCATAGTTGGAAGTTCTTACGACATAATAGATCCACTATTTTTGAGAAAAGGAAAAAAGTATTTTCAATATACCTTGAGTTCAACCAGACATTATTAATCATGTAATAAAGTATAAAATGGAACAAAGAGAGAAAAGCCGGCTATCGGAATCGAACCGATGACCATCGCATTACAAATGCGATGCTCTAACCTCTGAGCTAAGCGGGCTCACATAACAGAAATTGTGTTGTGCATAGGAATTCAGTCAACTACTTAGCTCTTAGCTATTCAAAATCGATAATGAATATGAATAGAGAAAAAATGAATACTGAATAGAATGGTATTCTATAACAATATAATATAACATAAGAATTAATATAACGATAAATAGAGTGATATATGATATCAAAATTTTCAATGGGAAGAAATTCTACATTTTTTCTTTTCCATAATTCTCTTTTATATTTATAATTTATATGAATATGATTATCAATATCTTAATTCTAAATTATTAGAAATTAAGAAAAATATGGCATTCTAAAAAAAGAATCGAACGTTCAAGTATTTAAAATCGGGCGGGAAAAGTGAGAGGAAGAGAGGAATATATATGTGATATATATCCATCCATATTGAATTGCGGATACATCAATGATAGAATCATTTCTGATTAAACCAAATGTAGGTCCTTCAATAGAGAAAAAGGGGTAGATAAAAAAGAAATCAAAGAGGAGTAAAGAGAGAAACCTTTTAGATAGATAAGCTGTATCTAATGAATTCAACGGTTAACGGTTCCAGCATGAACGAAAAAAAGAAAGGGATGGCATCCCGGCCAGATCTTCGGCTCAAACTAAAAAGGGGATATGGCGAAATCGGTAGACGCTACGGACTTGATTGGATTGAGCCTTGGTATGGAAACCTACTAAGTGATAACTTTCAAATTCAGAGAAACCCTGGAATTAAAAATGGGCAATCCTGAGCCAAATCCTGTTTTCAGAAAATAAATTAAGGGGTTTCTGAAAGCGAGAATAAAAAAAGGATAGGTGCAGAGACTCAATGGAAGCTGTTCTAATGAATGGAGTTGACTGCGTTGGTAGAGGAATCCTTCTATTCAATTTGAATTTAAACTCCATAAAGAATGGGGGATAAACCTATATACGAGACGTACGTATACGTACTGAAATATCAAAGATTCTATGAATGCCGCCCTAAAATTTTTTTTACATAAAAAAAAAGGAATCATTTTTGTGAATCTATTCCAAGTTGAAGGAAGAATCGAATATTCAGTGATCAAACCACTCACTCCATAGTCTGATATATCTTTTGACGAACTGATTAATCGGACGAGAATAAAGATAGAGTCCCGTTCTACATGTCAATATCAATACAGACAACAATGAAATTTATAGTAAGAGGAAAATCCGTCGACTTTATAAATCGTGAGGGTTCAAGTCCCTCTATCCCCACAAAAAGGCCCGTTTTACTCCCTAACTGTTTATTTATACTTCTACTCTTTTTTCTTTTCGGCAGCGCCCGAAAATTAGCTATATTTATCATTCACTGTACTATTTCACAAAAGGATCGGAGCAGAAAAGCCTCTCTCGTATCACAAGTCTTGTGGTATATATGTACAAAAGAAAATCTATGATCAAGGAATCCCCGTTTGAATCATTCACAGTTCACAGCATTATTTTCAACTTCAAAAGTTTTCTTTTTTGAAAATTCCGGAAATTCCAGGGCCTGGGTAAGATTTTGTAATGCTTTTTGATTCTCTTGAATTGACATATACCCAAGCCCTCTAGTAGGATGGGGATGGTGCCTCAAGAAGGGTTGGGATAGCTCAGTTGGTAGAGCAGAGGACTGAAAATCCTCGTGTCACCAGTTCAAATCTGGTTCCTGACATTGAGTATCTACTGTTAAGTTCCTGACATTGAGCATCCATTATTAACCCACAGGTTAATAATAGATACTCATACAAATTCGATACGAATCAGCATACATACATGCTATCGTCCGAATGTCTAGAGAGAGAAAATCCTACCCTTTTTCTTAAAGTCTGTATAAAAAAAGAAATAGAATATCTTCCAAATTTGGGAATCTCAATGAGGACCCATTTTTTTGCGCATCCATATATCCATATATAGGAAAAAGAGTTCGATTACTCTGTTTGCTCTAGAAGAGACTGTAAAAAAATTCCTTGAATATCTCGCGGCGTAAAAAGAAAATTAGGTTCGTATCATTCAATGAGCATCTTGTATTTCATAGAATTTTGGAGCAATATAATCCTTACGTAAGGGCCATCCTATCCAACTTTCAGGCATCAAAATACGTTTCAGGCGTGGATGATTATCATAAGAGATTCCCAACATATCATAAGATTCCCGTTCTTGGAAATCCGCACTTTTCCAAATCCAAAAAACAGACGGAATTCTGGGATTTATCCTTGGGGCAAATACTTTAATGCATACCTCCTCTGGCTGATCCACACCATACTCTATTCTCGTAAGATGATACACACTAGCTAAGAGTCCGCCCGGTGCTACATCATAGGCACACTGAGAGCGTAGATAATTGTAACCATATACATATGAAATGACAGCAATGGAATGCCAATCCTCGGGCTTTATTTGTAAAGTTTCGACTCCTTGGTAATCGAAGCCTAAAGATCTATGAACTAACCCATGCTTGACTAGCCAAGCAGACAAACGACCCTGCATTTTTTTAATCTCTCCCGGATTTTCATTTGTATAAGTAGTTCACGTTTACGACGAAATTTTTGAAAATTGAAGTGAAGGGCATTTGCTATTCTTCTGCACAAAAGAAAAGCAGCCTCCCTAATTCACTAATTCGTGGGAAGATACTGAACTTTTGTATTTGAAAAATGTTTCATAAGGTATCTCTGAAGTGGATCGCGATTGATAGACTAATCCTTGATCATAATTTCCAGTATGCGTGCTGCGTCCAACATAAAACTTGTGAGTGGTAGTAAAACATCGATTATTCTGTTGAGACCCAAATCTATCCTCGTAGATTTCTCGAGATACCTTCTTACGAAGTTTTGTTATAGCATCGATAACTGCCTCCGGTTTAGGCGGGCAACCCGGCAAATAAACATCCACAGGAATTAGCTTATCAACTCCTCGAACAGTACTATAAGAATCAGTACTGAACATCCCTCCTGTAATAGTGCAGGCTCCCATAGCAATGACATATTTTGGTTCAGGCATTTGCTCATATAATCTTACTAAAGAGGGAGCCATTTTCATTGTTACTGTGCCGGCTGTTAAAATTAAGTCCGCTTGCCTAGGACTCGATCTTGGTACCAAGCCATAACGATCAAAGTCGAAGCGCGAGCCTATTAATGAAGCAAATTCAATAAAGCAACAACTGGTACCATACAGAAGCGGCCATAAACTGGAGAGTCTTGACCAATTTGAAAGATCATTTGATGTAGTTGAAATAACTGAATTTTGGGTTGTTTGATCAAGTACCGGAAACTCAATGGAATTCATAACTGTCTCAATGTCATTTTTTTCTTCTTTTTTCTTTTTATTGTCTGAATATTCAGGAGCTAAGACCATTCCAACGCTCCTTTTCGCCATGCATAAACTAAACCAACAATTAGGATAAGCACGAAAATTAAAGCTTCTATAAAAACGGATACACCCAATACATCGAAACTCATCGCCCATGGGTAAAGAAAAACCGTTTCAACATCAAAAACAACAAAAACCAGAGCAAACATATAATAACGAATTCGGAATTGTAACCAAGCGTCGCCCATTGGTTCTATGCCCGATTCATAACTAGAAAGTTTCTCCGGTCCTTCCCTAGTCGGGGCTAAAACTCCGGAAATGAAAAAAGCCAAAATAGGAATCAGACTTGATATTATTAGAAATGCCCAGAAAATGTCATATTCGTAAAGCAGAAACATAGATGCACTCCTATGAATGTGGAAAAATATATACCGTATTCTTCGATTCGATCTGGAATTTGAATTAAGCTATAACTTTTTAGTCGAAATACCAATGAATTTTGATTGAACTCCCCAGTTTTTTTGCTGTGGGTCATTCTTGTTTCAAGATTCATCGAGTGGAATCCGATTTTCACTTATTTCGATATGCTAGAGACATATTATGCTCTTATTACAAACTTATCGTTTTTATCTTGTCTCAAATTTTCTATAAAAAAAAGAGAAAAAAGAATTACATTACATCTTTTTTTAGTTCTAATTTATATAGAATTTTGATTAAGATTAAATTAAGATACTATTAAGAAAATGAACAATTCTATATGTATGTTATATCCTTTTTGAATATTCATATAATAAAACCGAAGGGTATTGGTTTATTCTTTTCATTAAGATCCAATCCAGTTAGAGGATTGTTGTTTCTATTGATTAGATACGGAAACTGAATGCATCGCCCTATTCTATTTTTTATCCTTGTTCTAGACTTAATGGATTTTATTCAATGCATTGAATTGAGAGAAACCCTTACATCTAACAACCCTAGGGTTCTATCCCCAATTTACATTTTTTGAGTCTGTACTACCTCGACCTGCAACCCATCCCCCCCAAAAAGAAGTGGGTTATTTAATTAGAACTCGAAGTCTTAAAAGAAGAATCTAGAATATCGATCTTTAGTACTTGAAATGGGTCCGAAAAGGCGAGAATACTTATTAATGTAATTAAAATGAGTTTTCAAAAGTAAGACCAACCGCTGGGTTAGCCTTCATGCAAAAAAAAAATTATGTTGAACGAACCCTATACAACGAAGTATATCACAACGGGAAAGTCAGCCGAATCCTAAATAATTTACAGAAGAAACTTCTTCTAATCGAATCGCGCTTTATCAACTCAAATGATTCGACAGACCAAATCCCCAAACAACTCATGGAAATCGATAGGGGTACAAACACTAATAGAGTTAGGAACCAGTCATTATCTCTGAAACAACGAATTGGGTTCTGCTCCCGAAAAAACGATGAGTTGGGGGCTTCTTAACTCGTCCAAGTGCAAACAGACCCTCAATCTTCTTGCATAAAGTAAGCATAGGTAGAATTGGACTGGTGAGCAATTGGATTGGGGTATATTGAGATCTAGAAAAAGAGATTTTGTACAAAAAGAAAAGGAATATCCCAAACCCTTGATCCTGGATAGGAAAACAGGAAAAATTTGTGTGTAATTTATCCACAAAGAAGAAAGGACAGTTTTTTTATCCGAGATCAAACAAAGACTGATTGGGCCCACTGAAATGAATTTTGTCCCTTTCATGCTCACCCGCGGGGATCGCTCGGAGCATGTGATAATTATTCTATTTCGATGGGCCAAACGACTGTCCGACTACAACCAACAAACAAGAATGAGGAAATGAAAACTATAAAAATTTTTAGGGCTATACGGACTCGAACCGTAGACCTTCTCGGTAAAACAGATCAAACTTTTTATTATCGAAATGATTCGAACTGTTCCAAAGACCCAACATGCATTTTTTTTTGCATTGGGCTCTTTCATCAACTGATATAAATATCAGATAGTCCGCCATACTTTTTCTTAACAGAAAGATAACGAGATGGCTCCACGTGCTCTGATTCATTATTTAGATTATGATCCAGGAGCAATACCAAAGTGTTTCAAAGAAGAGTTACCTTGACGTAGGTCTGCCTCTGGCCTAGATCAACCTAAGTTAAATGGAGTCTCTATCGCTCTGCTCAAAGAGTCAAATATGAAACTTCATACACCTTAAAGTTCATATTACGAAAAGATATTTTTTTGAGGTCCTTATACTCATTATGCCTAGCATTGAATGGGCTGTGTATTCACCTTATCAATTATCGAATCAATGATGGGTTCTATTTGGAGCCTAAATTGGCACCCAAAGCGGACCGAACCAACTATTTGTCAGGCTATTGTTCCCTCGAATATATAGAGTAAGACACCGATTTATCAATAAGATCAATTTTTTTGATTGCATGATGGACTCCCCTGAAAAACATTGGCGCGCGTGTAAACGAGTTGCTCTACCAACTGAGCTATAGCCCTTGTGATAGATAGTTTATCATGGAAATAATTTCTTGTCAAGATGAATCTTCTATGATCCAACATGATAGCTTCTGATCTGTTTCCTGCCAAGAATTGGTATTGCTTCGAAATAAGATTGCATCTATAATTCATCGATATGACAAGCCCCTTTCTTTCTCTTTGTGATGATAAATGACCTACTTAACCCAGTGGTTAGAGTATTGCTTTCATACGGCGGGAGTCATTGGTTCAAATCCAA
>JAJJMC010002249.1:58518-78970 GCA_023531435.1 Papaver californicum | reverse complement strand
TGCATCAAATGGCTTTATCAGTTTATATTCAGTTTACTACCGAAACCGGAAAGGTGCCTAAAAACGAAATTTCAACAAACACCATCAATACCATTGGAAATATTTCAACATTTTTGCTAATAATACAAAAATAGTGTTTTTAAAAGGATATCACGTAAAAATGCACAGAGGTGCACCAAATGGCTTTATCAGTTTATATTCAATTTACTACCGAAACCTCAAAGGTGCCTAAAAACGAAATTTCAACAGACACCATCAATACCAATGGAAATGTTTCAAAATATTTTCTAATAATACGAAAATAATGTTTGTAAAAGGAAAGCACATTAAAATGCACAGAGGTGCACCAAATTGGTTCATCAATTTATATCCAGCTTACTACAAAAACATTAAAGGTGTCTAAAATCGAAACTTTAACAGAGACCATACATACTAATAGAAACGGTTAAAAGTATCTTTTAAGACTATAAAAATAGTGATTGTAGAAGGATATTATAATAAAACGCACATAAGTGCACCAAATGGCTTCATTATTTTATATTTAGTTTACTACTGAAACCTCAAAGGTGCCTAAAAATGAAATTTCAACAGACACCACCAGTACCAATGGAAATGGTTCAACATATTTTCTAATAATACAAAAATAGTGTTTGTAAAAGAATAGCACATAAAAATGCACAGAGGTGCACCAAATGGCTTTATCCGTTTATATTCAGTTTACTACCGAAACCTCAAAGGTTCCCAAAAACGAAATTTTAACAGACACTATCAATACCAATGGAAATGTTTCAAAATATCTTCTAATAATACGAAAATACTGTTTGTAAAAGGAAAGCACATAAAAATGCACAGAGGTGCACCAAATTGGTTCATCAATTTATATCCAGCTTACTACAAAAACATCAAAGGTGTCTAAAATCGAAACTTTAACAGAGACCACACATACCAATAGAAATGGCTAAAAGTATCTTTTAAGACTATTAAAATAGTGATTGTAGAAGGATATTATAATAAAATGCACATAAGTGAACCAAATGACTTTATCAGTTTATATTCAGTTTACTACCGAAACCTCAAAGGTGCCTAAAAACGAAGTTTCAACAGACACCACCAGTAACAATGGAAATGGTTCAATATATCATCTAACACTATGAAAATAGTGTTTGTAAAAGGATATTACGAAAAAATGCACAAAAGTGCATCAAATGGCTTTATCAGTTTATATTCAGTTTACTACCGAAACCTCAAAGGTGCCTAAAAACGAAATTTCAACAAACACCATCAATACCGATGGAAATGTTTCAACATATCTTCTAGTAATACAAAAATAGTTTTTTTAAAAGGATATCACATAAAAAAAGCACAGAGGTGCCCCAAATGGCTTATCAGTTTATATTCAGTTTAATACCGAAACCTCAAAGGTGCCTAAAAACGAAGTTTCAACAGACACCACCAGTAACAATGGAAATGGTTCAATATATCATATAACACTATAAAAATAGTGTTTGTAAAAGGATATTACGAAAAAATGCACAGAAGTGCATCAAATGGCTTTATCATTTTATATTCAGTTTACTACCGAAACCTCAAAGGTGCCTAAAAACGAAATTTCAACAAACACCATCAATACCATTGGAAATATTTCAACATATTTTCTAATAATACAAAAATAGTGTTTTTAAAAAGATATCACGTAAAAATGCACAGAGGTGCACCAAATGGCTTTATCAGTTTATATTCAGTTTACTACCGAAACCTCAAAGGTGCCAAAAAACGAAATTTCAACAGACACCATCAATACCATTGGAAATATTTCAACATATCTTCTAATAAGACAAAAATAGTGTTTTTAAAAGGATATCACATAAAAATGCACAGAGGTGCTACAAATTGCTTCATCAATTTTTATCCAGTTTACAACAAAAACATCAAAGGTGTTTAAAATCGAAACTTAACAGAAACCACCAATACAAATAGAAACGGTTAAAAGTATCTTTAAGACTATAAAAGTACCGTTTGTAGAAGTATATTATAATAAACTGCACATAAGTGCACCAAATGGCTTCATCATTTTATATTCAGTTTACTAATGAAACCTCAAAGGTGCCTAAAAACGAAATTTCAACAGACACCACCAGTACCAATGAAAATGGTTCAACGTATCTTCTAGTAATACAAAAATAGTGTTTGTAAAAGGATAGCACATAAAAATGCACAGAGGTGCACCAAATTTCTTCATCAATTTATATCCAGTTTACTACAAAAACATCAAAGGTGTTTAAAATCAAAACTTTAACAGAGACCACCAATACCAATGGAAACGGATAAAAATATATTCTAACACTATAAAAATAATTTTTGTAGAAGTATATATTATAATAAAATGCACATAACTGCACCAAATGGCTTCATCATTTTATATTCAGTTTACTACTAAAACCTCAAAGGTGCCTAAAAACGAAATTTCAACAGACACGACCAGTACCAATGGAAATGGTTCAACATATATTCTAATAATACAAAAAATAGTGTTTTTAAAAGGATATCACATAAAAATGCACAGAGGTGCACCAAATGGCTTTATGAGTTTATATTCAGTACTAACGAAACCTCAAAGGTGCCTAAAAACGAAATTTCAACAGACACCATCAATACCATTGTAAATGTTTCAACATATCTTCTAATAATACAAAAATAGTGTTTTTAAAAGGATATCACATAAAAATGCACAGAGGTGCTACAAATTGCTTCATCAATTTATATCCAGTTTACAACAAAAACATCATAGGTGTTTGAAATCGAAACTTAACAGAAACCACCAATACAAATGGAAACGGCTAAAAATATATTTTAATACTATAAAAATAACGTTTGTAGGATAATATAATAAAATGCACATAAGTGCACAAAATGGCTTCATCATTTTATATTCAGTTTACTACTGAAACCTCAAAGGTGCCTAAAAAAGAAATTTCAACAGACACCACCAGTACCACTGGAAATGGTTCAACATATCTTCTAATAATACAAAAATAGTGTTTGTAAAAGGATAGCACATAAAAATGCACAGAGGTGCTACAAATTGCTTCATCAATTTATATCCAGTTTACTACAAAAACATAAAAGGTGTTTAAAATCGAAACTTAACAGAGACCACCAATACCATTGGAAACGGCTAAAAATATATTCTAATACTATAAAATTAATGTTTTTAAAAGGATATTATAATAAAATACACTTAAGTGCAACAAATGGCTTCATCATTTTATATTCAGTTTACTACCGAAACCTCATAGGTGCCTAAAAATGAAATTTCAACAGACACCACCTGTAACAATGGAAATGGTTCAATATATCTTCTAATACTATAAAAATAGTGTTTGTAAAAGGATATTACGAAAAAAATGCACAGAAGTGCACCAAATGGCTTTATCAGTTTATATTCAGTTTACTACCGAAACCTCAAAGGTGCCTAAAAATGAAATTTCAACAGACACCATTAATACCAAAGGAAACGTTTCAAAATATCTTCTAATAATACGAAAATAGTGTTTTTAAAAGGAAAGCACATAAAAATGCAAAGAGGTGCACCAAATTGGTTCATCAATTTATATCAGCTTACTACAAAAACATCAAAGGTGTCTAAAATGGAAACTTTAACAGAGACCACACATACAAATAGAAACGGTTAAAAGTATCTTTTAAGACTATAAAATAGTGATTGTAGAAGGATATTATAATAAAATGCACATAAGTGTACCAAATGGCTTCATTATTTTATATTTAGTTTATTACTGAAACCTCAAAGGTGCCTAAAAACGAAATTTCAACAGACACCACCAGTACCAATGGAAATGGTTCAACATATCTTATAATAATACAAAAATTGTGTTTGTAAAAGGATAGCACATAAGAATGCACAGAGGTGCACCAAATTGCAAAAATAGTGTTTGTAAAAGGATAGCACATAAAAATGCACAGAGGTGCACCAAATTGCTTCATCAATTTACATCCAGTTTACTACAAAAACATCAAAGGTGTTTAAAATCGAAACTTTAACAGAGACCACCAATACCAATGGAAACGGATAAAAATATATTGTAATACTATAAAAATAATTTTTTAGAAGGATATTACAATAAAATGCACTTAAGTGCACCAAATGGCTTCATCATTTTATATTCAGTTTACTACCGAAACCTCAAAGGTGCCTAAAAATGAAATTTCAACAGACACCATCAATACCAATGGAAATGTTTCAAAATATCTTCTAATAATAAAAAATAGTGTTTGTAAAAGGAAAGCACATAAAAATGCACAGAGGTGCACCAAATTGGTTCATCAATTTATATCCAGCTTGCTACAAAAACATCAAAGGTGTCTAAAATCGAAACTTTAACAGAGACCACACATACCGATAGAAATGGTTAAAAGTTTCTTTTAATAATATAAAAATAGTGATTGTAAAAGGATATTATAAAAAAATGCACAAAAGTGCACCAAATGGGTTTATTATTTTATATTTAGTTTACTACTGAAACCTCAAAGGTGCCTAAAAACGAAATTTCAATAGACACCACCAGTACCAATGCAAATGGTTCAACATATCTTATAATAATACAAAAATAGTGTTTGTAATAGGATAGCACATAAAAATGCACAGAGGTGCACCAAATTGCTTCATCAATTTATATCCAGTTTACTACAAAAACATCAAAGGTGTTTAAAATCGAAACTTTAACAGAGACCACCAATACCAATGGAAACGGATAAAAATATATTCTAATACTATAAAAATAATGTTTTTAGAAGGATATTACAATAAAATGCACTTAAGTGCACAAAATGGCTTCATTATTTTATATTCAGTTTACTACCGAAACCTCAAAGGTGCCTAAAAACGAAATTTCAACAGACACCACCAGTAACAATGGAAATGGTTCAATATATCTTCTAATACTTTAAAAATAGTGTTTGTAAAAGGATATTACAAAAAAATGCACAGAAGTGCACCAAATGGCTTTATCAGTTTATATTCAGTTTATTACCGAAACCTCAAAGGTGCATAAAAACAACATTTCAACAGACAACATCAATACTATTGGAAATATTTCAACATATCTTCTAATAATACAAAAAAAGTTTTTTTAAAAGGATATCACATAAAAATGCACATAAGTGCCCCAAATGGCTTATCAGTTTATATTCAGTTTAATCCCGAAACCTTAAAGGTGCCTAAAAATGAAGTTTCAACAGACACCACCAACAATGGAAATGGTTCAAAATAGTGTTAGATGAAGGATATCACGTAAAAATGCACAGAGGTGCACCAAATGGCTTTATCAGTTTATATTCAGTTTACTACCGAAACCTCAAAGGTGCCTAAAAACGAAATTTCAACAGACACCATCAATACCATTGGAAATGTTTCAACATATCTTTTAATAATACAAAAATAGTGTTTTTAAAAGGATATCACATAAAAATGCACAGAGGTGCACCAAATGGCTTATCAATTTATATTCAGTTTACTACCAAACTCTCAAAGGTGCCTAAAAACGAAATTTCAACAGACACCATCAATACCAGTGGAAATGTTTCAAAATATCTTCTAATAATACAAAAATAGTGTTTTTAAAAGGATATTACGAAAAAAATGCACAGAAGTGCATCAAATGGCTTTATCAGTTTATATTCAGTTTAATACCGAACCATCTCCATCTCCTGTAACCAAATGCCTGAGGAACTGCTGGAGATGATGATCATATAGGGCAGCAGGGAGCTGGAGAGCCAAGGGTATGGTAGTCCTCATTGTAAAGTAGATCCTGGAGACACCAACACAGTTGTGCAGGAGGAGTAGATCACACTGTGGGTCCTGCAACTTCTTTAGGATATCCATGAGTTGGAGAGTCTTTTACTACTCTGCTCTGCACAAATTCACTGCAGAACTTCAAGTCCTGACTGACTGTACCTCCTAGTAGCTTCACCCCAAGCATAGGCCTGCTGATATCAGCTGGGAAGACCCCTTCCATCAGACTTCTGGGATCAACTGTGGGCCAAAGAGCTCTATTTTGGTGATGTTCAGGAGCAACCCCCTCCTGCACCCTTCTGCATGGATGATGCTTAAGGCTTTGGCCACCTAACTCTCTTATTATTATTATTATTATTATTATTATTATTATTATTATTATTATTATTATTATTATTATTATTATTATTATTATAACGAGGATTTTATTGGATGAAAAAGGTAATTACACTGATCCAGAAGGAAGCCTAGACACAAGATGGGCTCTCACTCTTTTTTGGATAGCGATACCTAATCTAAAGAAAAGAGAGTTGTCGATTTTATAATTATAATCGAAACTAGCTATACAATTTTGTAACCACTTTACAAACTTTACAAAAGCTATTGTGTCCTCTCCTAATTCACCTAGTGTGGTGAAGGGTAATACGCCTAAGCTATATCCGTTCGCTTCGTATTTGTTTTGGTATTTGTTGCGCTTCCGAGCAATTTCGTTTGAGATGGCTTGGACGGGCAGGAAAGCGACTCTCCCTCCTATGAAAGGAGACACCCCGGTGACATTAAAGCAGACGTCCCGACCATTTTCCCAATGGTATACTAAGATGTCTGCTGACCTCAAGGAATGTTCATCGTCAGACAAGAAGCCCAGTTTGACCTCCTTATGAGCCGACACCCTATCCCTGTAACACATGTCAATGAACACGTCCCGCACCGTCATGTATGAACTTGAGTCCAACCTCGCTAGCACAATGTAGTGCATGATCTCCGAAAGCATCCATAGCTCTTCCACAACTGGAGCACACACTGTTCTTTGTAAACAAAGGTATGCCCAGCCTATAACACAGCACAACACGGAACTGCCGAGGCCCAATTTCCTGACTAAGCCCAGCAATGGGGACTGCCTTGAGGTAGTCTTGGGCCTGGGTTAGCTTAGAACACTGCATAAGGTTGCTATCGCGTTCAGTTAAGGTATAACTGGTGGGGATGTTCTTCCTAAAAATATCAAAGTATAGGGCAGCCAGTGAATGCATTGGGCTTGGGGCAACAACTTTGATGTTGAAGGAAGAGGCCAAGCCACAAACTTGGGTAAACCTGAAGAAGGCCTGTTGGAAGCATTGAGGAGGGTCTGATGTTGGATGAGTTATGAGGATGGTGTCTTACATGTGTGTAGTCTGAACATAGGAAGCCAAATAAAAATAGTGGCTGGTGTCTTCCATTGTGTAAACTCCTGGCCCACCTTCCTTCATGGGCAGTGTTGCCAAGCGCAATTGAAGTGGGCCAAAACAGGCACCATCACCTGTAGTCAGGTGCCTAAGGAACTGCTGAAGGTTCTGGTCATATGTGGCAGCATGGGCTTGGAGAGTTAGGGGTCTGGTAGTCCGCAATGTGAAATAGATCCTGGAGACCCCAACACAGTTGCGCAGTAGGAGAAGCTCACATTGGGGGTCTTTCATCTGCTTCAAGGTCCCCATAAGCTGCAGGGTTTTCTCCACTCTTCTCATCACAAAATAACTACAAAACTTCAGATCCAGGCTGACTGGACCTCCTAGCAGCTTCACCCCTTGTACTGGTCTGCTAATGTCAGCATGGAAAGCATTTACTGCCAAGATTCTGGGATCCACTGTAGGCCAGAAGAGTTTTGTTTTGTGATGTTCAGTCTTAAACCGCTCCTACATCATTCAGCTTGGATAATGCTCAGAGCCTTGGCTACCTCCATAGTGTCCCCTGCAATGGTACCATCATCTAGGTACCAAGCCTGCAGGTCTAGGGAACAAGTAGGAGCTATGCTGAGAATAAGATGGTGCAGGTTCTGGGAAAAAAGGAAGGGGCCCAGGGGATCCCCTTGTTGGACTCCTTGTGCTGACAAGAGAGTGTTATCCTGGTAATATAATTTGGCTGGCTTGGCATAACAGAATTGCACCCATCTTGAGATGCAGGAGCACTTGTCTCTTACTTCTCTAATCATGGCAGATATGTCCAATAGTTTGAAGGCATTTCTAAAGTCTACTAGAAGCATGAACTTGTTAGCAGAATTACCTTGTAGCTCTAGTAGTATGTTGGTTGAGTGTAAGATAGCCTCTCCTCCACATGGTATCCTTGCCCCAAACTGGAAATCACCTAGATAAGCTGTCATCTCCTTGCACACAGCTGAGGTAACAAGCTTGGAGCACAACCTCCTCCAAATTATGCCTAATGTTATAGGCCTGAGTCCACCATCTGGTTTAATAAGGTGAGTCAGGGGGAACTAGCAATGTACTCCCCTAGCTCAGCTGGACAGCTACCTGCCAACCACAAATTGACCACCCTGGTAATAGAGGCTAGTAGCTCATAAGCTACTACAGAGGCAGGACCACACATGGCATCAAAAAGGTGTTTTGCCTTGAGGCCATCCCTGGCACAAGATGTGCCTTTGGGAAGCCCTTAACAGCTTTCAAAACAGTTGTGGAGTCAACACTTAAAGCAACACCAGGCACTGGTTCTGTGGGGATGGTAGGTGGTGGAGCTCTGGGGTGTTTCTGGCAAAGATCCTGTAAAGTGGATGGAGAGTTAGGAGCAATTCCATTGGAAGATAGTACTTTGATGGCTGCAGTACACTGGCCATAACTTAGCTTTCTCCTGCAAGTAGAGAGGTTTGATCCCCCAGGCCTCCTTATACTGGTGCTGCATCTCTGAGGTAGCTGAGCGTGTTCCAAAAGGGAATACACCATACTGAGGCATCCCTTGTCATTCCACTCAAGCAAGGCTTGGTTGATGTTGTTTGTTTGGAGCCTTCTTCTTGTGCCTGTTCTTGCTTCCATAGTGCTTTTAGGGTTGTATAAGCCAAGGGTGCACACATGCATGAAAAGAAGGTGTAGCCATTCTGACAACTCATGGGGGTTGGCAGAGACCCTACCCAATGTAGCCTTTAAGCACCTGGAGAAAGTGAGCCTGCATTGAGGAGGGATACTGGCCACTGTCGTGCATTGCATCTGGAAAACTTGATTGAGCATCTGCTCTGGCTCCACCAGCTCATTAGGTTCTTCCATGGCCTCTTGTGGTTTATTTATACCATGACCCAGAAAGTCAGCTGACAGACCATTGTAAGGCCTGGTGATGATTTCCCCATCATATGCTCTACAAGGCCTTCTCCAGGAATAGAGGTGCATGCACTTGGTGCACAACCACATCTGCAGACTAGACAATACCAGCTCCCACCCTTTGTAGACATCAATATCACTACTAATCAGTGGCACCTTCAGATTGATTCAAAAATTGGGTTTTGTTGTTTTTGTAAAGGGGAAGAAGATAATGAATATACAAAGTGAGTTAATTTGAGAGAGACTAAGATCCCAACAAAGTCATTTGCTTTGTGATTTTAGGGGAAGAATAAGATGGATTATCATTCTGTAATGGAGGCGGAGGAAAACAATATCGGAGGTGGAAGAAGATTAGAGAGTTAGGTTTAATGATAGTTGATCTCTTACCGTAGATTAAATAGTTTTATCAAAGCCGTTGGATCCTAGGACCACTTCAGGGTATACTTGTAAATTCAATATATTTTCTAATATGAAATTAATTAAAGTTTGGTTGTATACGGTCAAATACATTCAATTCCAGATACCAAATTTTAAGTTGGTCAAAATTTAGACCAAATCCTAATATTGGACAAAATCAAATACCAAAAACTAATTAACCCTTTAAAATATATCACACAGGCTAATTATTAAGGTATAATAAATTCCCACTCTACATATAAAAATCTAACCATACATTTTCACTTTACAATTCAAACGTACGAATCAATTATCTAAATTGAAAAAAAAATTACTTCATAGTTCATGATTTCACAACCTTGATCCAAAGAATTTTGGTACAGTATAACTATTTTTAAGTAGTATGAAACTCCTGGGACCTGTGAGATAAATTATGGTATGTATTCAACAACTTTTGTCTCAGTTTTTTTATCGGAGGCAACCACAGTTCCGTTAAATTACTTGTTTGTTCTCACAGAAAAGAAGGAAAATCAATTATGGTAAATTATGATTCATGACACTGCCCAACACTTTGATAAATTTTTGTTAGGATTCACGTTGCATGTGAAAAAATATTCTCACATGCAGTATCAATTTTATCTTGAATACAAAAGATAGAGCATTCATCTCCATATCTTGTCGAATATATACATATCAATTAGTTCTCTTATAAAAGGAAATGAAGAAGTTGTATGGAAAGGAAATGAAAATGAGCTAGCAGTGATTGAAGATTCTTGATGAAGACATTAAATTCAAGTTGTATTGCTTAAGTTATATATGTAAAGATTAGTATAGAATTTTGTATTTTAGGAACTAAATTATTTACCTTTTATTTTCTTTAAATCATCCTAAATATGTAAACATGAAGATATAAATACATGTTCGTTTTCTACTTTTCTATCACGGAAGACACAAATCCCTCTGTCCATAATCAAATTTGATATGGTATTAGAACGGTTAAAAAAGAATCCTAGCCTTCATCAATTCTCATTTTTTTCTTCTTATTTTTCAATCACCGTTATAATGGCAGAGCATGAAACTTCCGTTCTGAATGTTGAATCTCAAAATGATAGTCTTCGTCTCACCAACACTTCCGATGATCCTCTCGAGCTCCACCACTCTGAAAATTCAACCGCAGTGCTGCTATCTCCTCCTCTTTCTGGCGACAACTATGGAACATGGAGTCGTGGCATCATGATGGGCTTTACATGCTAAAAATAAGATTGGTTTAATTGATGGAACGATCACTAAACCAAGTGATGAAAACAAATTGCTCAAGTGAAATCGTTGCAACAACATGGTAGGCTCAACTCTATTACTCTTGACATTCGGACTAGCATTTTATATGCAGAAACGGCTCATGCCATATGGGTCGATCTTCCAGAGCATTTTTCTCAGTCTAATGCTCCACAAATTTATCAATTGAAGCATATGATTGCTTATCTCAAACAAGATGGAATGGATATTTTCACATACTACACAAAATTGAAATTTCTATGGGATGAGTTAAAATCATTGGTTGTGATCAACCTGTGTATCTGTGGACGCGGAAAAGCAACCATGGAAAAGATTAATCAGGGTCATGCCATGGAGTTTTTCCAAGGATTGGATGATGGATTCTCTACTATTCGCAGTTCAATACTGCTTAGGGAACCATTTCCTTCAACAACAAAGATTTATTCTTTGATCCGCCAGGAAGAAAAAAAATAAGAAATTAACTCTTTGTCAATTCCTATTGTCGACTCTAACACTTTGAATTTTCAGAGAAGCCAAGATCGCCAGAATGATCGTTCACTTTCTCGTTCGTCCAACAAATGTCCACGGCCTTACTGTGAGCATTGTGAAAAAGTAGGATAAACGAAAGCTACATGATATAAAATTCATGGATACCCACCGAAAGCTAAGGAAGGTACTACACTTGCTTCAGCTTCTCAAAATCCAAATATGGATACTGCAACATCAAGTTCACCTGCTCCGTTGCTCACTCAAGAACAATATTCAAGTTTACTGGCTATGCTTTCCACTAATGCTAATGTGGAAGATTCTCTTGTAGCAACAGTCAACTTCGCAGGTAATAATAATAAGTTTCAATCATTTCCATGGATTATTGATACCGGTGTGACACATCATACTTTTTATGATCTAACTTTATTTTCCAATTATAAATCTGCACCTAAAAATTTAAATGTTCAATTACCGGATGGTTCTCATATATCCGTTAGTCATATTGGTACAATGAAATTTACCTCTAAATTATATTTAGAAAATGTCTATAATATACCACTTTTTAAGTTTAATCTAATCTTTATTGGTCAGCTCACAAAATCTTTAAATTGTGTAACTGAATTTTATTCTCAATTTTGTACTTTTCAGGACCTATCCAAGAAAACCCAGATTGGTCTGGGTGAATTTCATCAAGGTCTTTATCATCTCAAGTTGCCTCCAGCAATACTACTCACAGTTAGTCGAGCTTTTGATCTCTGGCATCGGAGGCTAGGCCACCCATCATTATCTAGATTTAAGTATCTTTCAAGTAAATTTAGCTTTATTTCTTCAACATGTAATAAACATTGTGGGATATGTCCACAATCTAAACAAGCAAGGCTTCCATTTGGGCATAGTGAATCAAGTAGTAGTTTTGCTTTTCAAAAAACACATTGTGACTTATGGGGACCTTTTAAGGTTCCTTCATTTAATTAAGGTCAGTATTTTTTGACGATTGTTGACGAATTTACTCGTTGCACTTGGGTTTATCTCATAAAAATGAAACCCTAACATCTTAGTTTATGAAATATTTTTATAACTATGTTGTCACTCAAAATCAGTCCAAGATCCATCGAATTAACTCCGGATCGGGTAAAATATTTTTACCTCAATTACAAACCATTCAATCTGATAATGGTAGTGAATTCCTCTCAAATGAGATAAAATCATGGTACCTAGATCATGGAATAACTCATCAACGGAGTTGCATCAATACTCAACATCAAAATGGAATCGTAGAACGCAAGCACCGTCATTTGTTAGATGTTGCTTGTGCCTTGCGCATTCAAGCAAATCTTCCCCTAACTTTTGGGGGTGAATGTATACTCACTGCCACCTTCTTAATCAATAAAATTCCCACACCTATTTTGGGTTGTAAATCACCTCACGAGGCACTCCTCGGTTCTTTGCCTAATTATAAGGCTTTACGAGTTTTTGGTTGTCTTTGTTTTTCCAAAAACATATGTATACAACATAAGTTTGATATACGATCTAGACCATGCATATTTGTAGGATATCCTCATGCTCAAAAGGATACAAAGTTTATGACATTGAAAGAAAACAAATATATACATCCCGTGACGTTATTTTTCAAGAATCCATAATTTCATATCAAGATGTTGCTTTTGATTCTATAGCAGACACACACTTTCCAAGTTGTGTACATCCCATAGAAGATGATCCATATATTGATGAAAAAAATATCAATGATAATATTCCCATGTGCATAGATGCACATGAAACTCCATCATCACCGTCAAATAATTCACTATCAATAGTACCACCTATTGTTAGTCCATCATCGCCTATTTCATCATCAACAATACCATTTACTGTTAATTCACAATTGTTGGACAATGATACCCAACTTCCTGTTAATTCCCAATCATCAAATGATTCAAAGGCTTATCCTTCTAGCGAACGTCGCCCTCCACCACATCTAAAGGATTATGCCCTTAATGTTGTTAGCATGCTCAATCACAATTCGGATAACACTCTTACAAACTTATTTATCTTTTGATAAGTTTTCATCTTCTCACAAGGCTCTTTTAACTACAATAATTACTGACGATGAACCTACCACTTATAAACAAGTCGTAAAATCTCATGTTTGGCGTACAACCATGGATAACGAGGTTATTACACTTGAAGCAAATAATACATGGGATCGTCAAGAATTACCGCCAGGTAAAGTAGACATTGGATGTAAATGGGTTTATAAAATCAAAAGAAAACCCGACGAATCTATTAAGCGGTATAAAGCTCGGTTAGTGGCCAAAGGATACGCTCAAGTGGAAGCCATTGATTATCATGAAGCCTTTGCCCCTGTGGAAATATTGGTAATTGTTTGTGCCTTATTATCTATCGCAACCATCAAAGGTTGGAATCTTTATCAATGGGATGTTAATAACGCTTCTTACAAGGTGACTTACAAGAGGAGATTTACATGAAGTTTCATCCTAGTTATTTTTGCCCCAGTGATACACGAGTTTGTCGACTGCGTAAATCTCTTTATGGCCTCAAGCAAGCGTCTCGTCAATAGTTTGTAAAATTTTCATCTACTTTGTTACACCAAGGTTTTAAACACTCTTACTCAGATTATTCTTTATTCTTTTTTCATCAAGGTGATACCTCAATTTTTATTTTAGTTTATGTTGACGACATGATCATCACTGGTCATGATGAATTGGCTATTTCTAATCTCAAAGAATTATTAGCTTGTATCATCTCTATTAAAGATTTAGGTCGTTTACAATATTTTTTGGGAATAGAAGTCTTTCATTCACCGAATGGTTTATTTTTATGTCAAAGAAAATACATCATTGATATCCTCAAAGATGCAGGACTATATGGTGGTAACATTGTAGACTTTCCTATGGATCAAAATCTACGTCTTCGACCCACGGATGGTTTATTCTTGATGATCCATCAATTTATCATCGATTAATTGGTCGTCTTTAGTATCTTACTATTACTCGTCCCGACATAACTTATGTTGTTAATCATTTGAGTCAATTTATGCAACAATCAAGAAGTGCTCATCTTGATGTTGCTTTTCGAGTTATACGTTACCTAAAAGGTACCATAAGTCATGGTATATTTTTATCATCCGCTAGCCCACTTCAAGTAAATGCCTATACAGATTCCGACTGGGATGGGATGTCCCACCACTCGTCGCTTGACTAATGGTTATTTTACCATGCTTGGTTATAGCCCTCTTTCGTGGAAAAGTAAAAAACAACCTACAATTTCTCGCTCTTATGCTGAGGCCGAATATCACGCTTTAGCTTCCTTGGCGTCTGAGTTGCAATGGGTTAAAGTCTTACTCAATGACTTAGGCATCTCTCATTCCCAACCTTTAAAGTATTTTGTGACAATCAAGCAACAATTCATATTGCTGAAAATCCTGTTTTTCATGAGAGGACAAAACATATCGAAATTAATTGTCATTTCATTTATGAGAAAATTATGTCTAAATTAATTTCTCCACGTTGCATTCCTTCCAAAGACCAACTTGCTAACATTTTAACAAAAGCGTTAGGGGCTAAAACATTTCAAAATATTGGCAAGTTGGACGTGGTTAAAATTTCCTCACCCGCTCCAACTTGAGGAGGGTGTTAGGATTCACGTTATATGTGAGAAAATATTCTCACATACGGTATCAATTTTATCTTGAATATAAAAAATATAACATTCATCTCTATATCTTGTGCGAATATATATATATCAATTAGTTTTTTTATAAAAAGAAATAAAGAAATTGTATGGATAGGAAATGAAAATGATCTAGTCGTGATTGAAGATTCTTGATGAAGACATTAAACTCAAATTATATTGCTTAAGTTATATATATAAAGATTAGTATACTCTATATTTTAGAAACTAAATTATTTATTTTTATATAAATAATGTTCCTTTTCTCCATCACGGAAGATACAAATCCCTCCATCCATAATCAAATTTGATAATTTTTGTGATAGAATCTAACAAAAGGTCATCTTTTCACATTTCCAACCCTTACTCTCCTAATACGTCATGTTGTACATTCTCTATTTTTTCTCCTTTGTTTAAGGGCTTCACTAATGATTCTCATTTCTCATTTCTCTTCACTATGATGACGTGCTAGTTGCTACCATGCCAACAATATGGATTCAAATTCATTTAACTTAGAACCGACTTTCTCTACATCTCTCTTTCAACCTTTCTTCTTGTTCGAGTCAATATTTTGTTTGTGTCGTTTTAATGTTTATTGGCCCACTAGAATAACAAGAAATACCCTCATCCATTGCTCCACATCAGCAAACTCGACACTGACATGAATCATATATATGCGCATGTCAATACGGAATGTACTTTTGAACTCCTATCACAACTAGATAGCCAGCAGGAGGGGATCCTACCCATTGTAAACAGAGCCAAGGAAACTCCACAGTTACATGTATTGTACTTCAGGATTTTGAAAGTTGGAGTCTCTAGTCTCTTTTTTTAACATAGACTACGGTGTATTACTAACTGGCCGATTAGGAAATTATGAATAAAATACCAAGAAAGAAGAGTCCATTGAAATTGTAAATCTTCTGCGAGTTTATTGCTATATATGTCTTGGTACAGCATCGACTAACAGGTGGAGTAAGTCATCAAAAAGTAATCCACCTAGCTAGTTCTGGAACACGACAGTACAGGTTTTTATTAACTTGTATCTCCGTATACAGGGATCTCCATATATAGGGACGGAGTCAGTCAAGCTTAATTTTATTTATTCAAAAAAGATTTACCAATCTAAAACTTTTTGTTGCCTTTTTATCTACCTCTAATTTTTTTTATTTTTCCATAGAAGAATTTCTTACAAGTAAATTGTCTTAGAAAATAAAAATAATTTAACTAAGCCCATATCAGCTAAGGGGTTCTTGATGGGAGGGGCCACTAGTGGTTCTCTTTGATTCCTCCTAGAATCAAAGATGAATTGAATATAACCACTGTTTAAGTCCTATCAGTCTAGGTTTTTGTCCAACCAACATATTAAAACCATGTGTCACGGGTTTAGATTTTGGATAAGGCCGTGTGGCATTTGAACTCTCAAGTAACCCTAAAAAAACACAGAGGAAGTGGGGATTAGAGATTTTAAAAAGAAAAAAAGTATTTAATTATTAGAGAGAGAATATTACAATGCTTAGAGAACTCTTGATGGATGCTTGAGCAAGTGAAGCACTTCTCCTTATAGAGTTCTATGGATGATTCTAGAAGATGTTCTAGAATCATGTCTTTCTAGAGACTTCACTATTTACAAGAATATACAAGGAATATTCTATAGTACAAGGAATATTCTACAGTATCCTAGTATGTTCCAGAAGCTTGTGGTCTTCTCCATCTTCTTCCATATTCTTCCACAATCTTCTAGGTTCTTCTAAAGAACCTTACGGGCCAGCCTATAATGTAGGAAAACAGGCGGGCCGTGACATTCTCCCCCACCTATTATCGCGAGGTCCTCGTCGCGGCTTGTGCGTGAAACTAGTCGATTGCATCTTTAAATTGCCAGAGGGATTCTTCGGACTCCTATGTTCCTTCTCGTACCGATGCATTTTTCCATTTCACTAAGTATTCCTTGCAAGGCTGCTCCCTTCCTTCGCACAATACGGTCGTTTAGTATCTCGTCTACGTCTTTGTCAAAAGAAGTGGCAATCATGGGTGGTGCACGACTTGATACTCCCCGACTCTCGTCTTCCTTGTCCTTGTTGAACGCTTTAAATTTCTCACGTGGAAGACGGGATGGATTCTCATCTTTGATGGGAGTTCCACTCGATAAGAAGCCTTGCCCACTTTGGCTAGTACTTCGAATGGCCCTTCGTACTTGCGTAACAATCCTTTGTGTAGTGGCCGAGTGTACTTGAATTGTTGGGGCAGAAGATTGACAAACACCATGTCGCCAGCTTGGGACTCCACATGTCGTCTCTTTTTATCGGCCCACTTCTTCATTTTCTTAGCCGTCTTTGTTAACTGGGCGTGTGCTAAGTCTCTTTGTTGTTGCCAATCCTTCGCGGTCTTGTATGCTCCGGGGCTAGCACCTGCATAAGAAGTGGCCAAAGTACTTGGCGTCAAGGGTTGTTGTACGGTTGCGATCTCGAATGGGCTCTTCCTGGTAGAATCTGAACGCTGCAAGTTGTAGGCGAATTGGGCTACATCAAGCAACCGGAACCAATCTCGCTGGTAGCGCTAACATAGTGTCGAATGTATAGCTCCAACAATGCATTCACCCGCTCGGTTTGCCCATCAGATTTAGGGTGGAAGCTTGTTAAAAAGTTCAGCTCGGTACCCATTAGCTTGAAGAGCTCCGTCCAGAACTTTCCCTTGAAACGTACGTCTCGATCGCTCACAATGTTCTTCGAAACTCCCCAATACTTCACCATATTTTTGAAGAACAACTTGGCTTCCTCGTCGGTCATACATCCTGGTGTGGCTGCTGCAAATGTAGCATACTTGGTGAATCTGTCTACCACCACCATAATCGTGCCAAACCCGTCTGACTTGGGCAAACATGTGATGAAGTCCATTGAGACGCTTTCCCATGATCTCTCCGGAATGGGCAGCGGTTCCAACAGTCCGCCGGGCTGCTTTTGCACAATCTTGTCTTGTTGGCATACAAGACATGTCTGTACATATGTCTCTATGTCATCGCGGAGTTGTGGCCAGAAGAACTTCTCATGCACCGAGGCTAATGTGCGATGGGTGCCGGGGTGACCTGCCCACCGCGAGTCATCGCATTCCTTGATGATATCTCTCCGTAAATTTTCCCACCGAGGTACGTAGACCCTTCTTCCCGTAGTGAACAGCAGGCCATCTTCGATCCAAAACTTCCTTGTCTTGCCGGCTTTGGTGAACTCCACCATACTCTTCGTCGTTGAATCCTTGCTCAACCCTTCCTTCACATGGTCCATTAACGTGTTGCTGGCTTGTGTGAGATTGACAAACTCTGCCTTTCGACTAAGTGCATCTGCAAACACGTTACCTTTACCCGGTTTGTACTCGAGATCATAGTCGAATTCCGCGAGGAAGCCTTGCCACCTAGCTTGCTTCGGGCTTAGCTTCTTCTGCATTTGGAAGTAACTCGTCGCTACGTTGTTTCGTCTTGACTATGAAATTTGATTTGAGAAGGTAATGTCTCCATACTCGCAAGCAATGAACTACAGCCGTCATCTCCTTCTCTTGTACGGTGTACCTCTTCTCGGTGTCGTTCAACTTGCGATTTTCGAACGCGATAGGGTGTTCATCTTGCATCAACACTCCCCCTATCGCAAAGTCTAAAGCATTCGTGTGTACTTCAAACGGTAAGCTTGGGTTGGGCAGCTTCGAGACCTTCTTCAACCACCGCCTGTTTTAGCTCCTCGAATGCTTCTTAACGTTGGGTCGTCCACTCCCAAGCTCGTTTTTTCTTCAGTAAGTCCTTCAACGAGGCTGCCTTTCTTGATTATCATAGGATGAATCTTCGGTAGTAGTTGATAAGACCTAGGAACGATCGTAACTCCGGTATTTTGGTTGGGGTTGTCCAATCTTGTATCGCACGAACCTTGGCATCTTCCATCATAAGCTCCCCGCTACTGATTTTGTGACCTAGGAAGGAGACTTCCTCTAGGGCAAATGAGCACTTCTCTTTCTTCACATATAAATCGTTTTCCTTTAGTTCTTGGAAAACAGTCCGCAAGTGATTCACATGCTCCTCCAACGTCTTGTTATAGGTCAATATGTCATCAAGATAGACCACCACAAACTTGTCCAAGTATGGGTGAAATATCTTGTTCATTAACGTACAAAAAGTAGCGGGTGCATTAGTTAAACCGAAATGCATACAAGGAATTAGTAAGCCCCACACCTTGTGATGCATGCCGTTTTCGGTTCGTCGCTTTCCACGATCCTTACTTGGTAGTATCCTGGCCACAAATCCAACTTTGAGAAGCATCTTGCCCCTCCTAGTTGATCGAACAGATCTGCAATGAGCGGTATTGGGTACTTGTTCTTCACGGTCACCTTGTTTAGAACCCGGTAGTCGATGCACAACCTCATCGATCCATCCTTCTTCTTTTGGAACAACACCGGTGCTCCGTATGGTGCCTTCTATGGATGGATATAACCTGCATCTAGTAAGTCTTTAAGTTGCTTTTTGAATTCAGCCAACTCCGGTGGGGACATTCGGTAAGGTGCTTTTACGGGAGGCTTAGCACCAGAATCTAGCTCGATCGTATGATCAATCATCCTTCTTAGCGGTACTTGGGAAGCTCCTTCGGCATCACTTCCTCGAACTCTTCGAGAACCTTCTTTATACCTTTCGGAACTTCTTCGTCTTGGGTCATCGGTTTCTCCTCCTTCATTGTTGCTATGAAGGTTACCTCACCCTTCTTAAACCTTTTTGAAAGTTACATCGCCGACAGCACCGTGGTCTCCTTCTTCTCCTTAGTCACCGGGATAAGGTGTGCTGATTTTTCTCCGAGTATGCATAAGGAGTCAAAAGGTGACATGAGAATGGCACGCTGTTCGCACATGAACTCCAACCCAAACACCATGTGAAAGTCGTCCATAGGGATCACCGAGAAATTGACCAGTCCCGCCCACTTGTCGAGATGCATTTCCACACCACGTGCCACGCCTTCTAGTGGCTTCGCATCTGAGTTTACCTCCTTCACGGTACCTCCTCCTTTGGCGAACTTCATGCCTAGCCGTAAGGCTTCTTTCTTTGATACAAATTTGTATGTGGCTCCCGTATCCACTAAAGCGCGGGATGTCTTCTGATAGACACATTTTAGTGTCTAAATTGCACCCTAATTTCTATTAAATTAGTATTCGATTTTGCAAATATTACGTGTTTTTATACTTTTGTAGGTACATCAGAAGAATAAAGATTTGTGGAAAAATTGGCTCAAAAAGTGTTAAAGGCACCCACACTTTGGATTGGGGCGCCCTTGGATCGGGTCAACCCAGCGGGTCAACCAGGCGAGTCAACCCAGCGAGCCAGCGAGTCGACTCAGCAGATTCAACTCATCGGGAAAAATACTGGATAGCTCAAATCGATTGATTCGCAAGTTATTTTGCTTCCAGATTGTTCCAAACATTGATAGATATCTCACACAAGTCAAAAACAGCAAAAGATCCCGTGAAATCAGCT
>JAJJMC010002249.1:6491-51029 GCA_023531435.1 Papaver californicum | reverse complement strand
CCCCCCACACACACACACACACATCCCTAGGGAACATTTATCTACCCTTCTCTCAGTCTCGTCGTTGCTAACCCCCTATTGTATCATAGGGAGTGTCCAGCTCCCC
Organism: Papaver californicum; assembly: GCA_023531435.1. Lineage (NCBI taxonomy): Eukaryota > Viridiplantae > Streptophyta > Magnoliopsida > Ranunculales > Papaveraceae > Papaver > Papaver californicum. Next base: position 50,923 of record JAJJMC010002249.1, on the reverse strand, counting down.
TTTCTTGTTCTTTTTGTGAGCATTATGCTCCCATTACTCTCTTTGTCATACAACCTCCCTTATTTTTATTCTTTCAATGGAGTTTAATCGGCCAAACCCTTTATTTTGATTCTTTCTGGGAACCGTCATGCTCCCCCTCTCTCTCTTTACAGAGGGGTTGGCCGACACACCCCATCACTTTTATTCTTTTAAGAGGAGTTAACCGACCATCCCTTTTTATTTTATTATTTAAAGGGGGATTGGTCGGACAACTCGCCCTCCTTTTTATTCTTTCAAGAGAAACGTCTAGTTCCCCCTATTTGCTAGGGATAGTTGCATGAAATCTTCCCTCTCTTACCTCTGCGGGAGTTGGAAGCCAACCACCCCCCACCCCCCACCCCCACCCCACCCACCCCATCAAACTTGTCGGACTCGACATATAATTTTTGTTCATGTATATTTTATATTACTTAAGTTAAAAAAATCACCAAATCTATGCTAGACTTGACAATCTCACTAGACTTATCTATTCATCAATCTAATTAAAGTAGCGTACTACACACCACAGTCTTGTCTCAGCTAACGTTATGAAATACAAAGTATTACCTGACTTATTTAAATACTAAGTTCATCAAATTTATTCTCATTGGATTCAATATTCATATCTAATTAATTAAAGTGTTATACTATGTATTACTGCCTTGTCTCAGCTGACACTGTGGATTAATTATGATATTTAACTTATATGAGACATGCTGGCCTTATTCTAGTATCATCATACTTGACACTCGTCGGTTTAATTAATATATTATTATATTGAGTCTTAGGTATACTAATTGACCAAGTAGCATCCTTTATAACCTAATCTACTTATCAATAGCAATACTTATATATACTAATAATTTACCACGAGACATTAAATATGTCACGATGGGCCCACTCCCTTCTTAGGTGGAAGGTAAGCCATTATGGGTTGTATCCGAAGACATGAAAGGGACGTTTTTATGTCAGCAACAGAAGCCCAAGCTCATGGAATTTTTGATCTTGTAGCGGTCGAAAATACCGGGGACTTCACGTTTCACTTGAAGCTTAGTCATAGGAGATGTAAAAAGAAGATGTAGGGGGATATTCACTAGAGTATTGGTCTAGCGGTCTACTACATATGCGGTGTAACTATACACTCACAAATGGAAAGAAGCTAGGTTGTGTGAACGTTATGAGGAAGTAGTGGGTGTGTAAGTCTCAGTCGTTCCCTATATTACGGACATAACTTCACCATGTTCTCCATGATATCCACTATCCCACTCCTCTAAAACTCCCACTACCTACGAAGATCAGTATATACTACTACTATTATAAATGGGTGACTTAACCTATTCACAAAAGGATCTCAGATTTAAACAAATCTGTCTAACATTGATTTTCATTAAGATTTATCTCTGTAATACACAGAGAATTATCAACCTATTAGTTCACAACAAACACGAGTCATGATAAGGAAGATGATTGAATTCCTTGGTTGTATCCATGAGAATTATCAACCTATTATTCTTCGCCTTTGGGCCTTTCTGATGGTGAAGAGATATACGAGGACAACTATAAAGAACCTTGTCAACATGAGAAAAAATTTCATCATCATTATAGACGTTATCATCACGAATGACGTAAAGTTCATTAACCGCGGGTTGACTAGAGGAAAATTTTCCCATAACCACACTTGCAGAAATTAGCAGGAGAAAAAATTTTCACCTCATGAATAACATTGACGTGGAGGGTGTCAGAAGCGAATGGATCCTGATGAAGATAAAATCTACCCAAGAACATGGGAGCCAAAGGAAAAAAAAAACGACGCAACATCAACACATCCATAGGCATGACCTCGTTCTTGAATGTGTCCGGGGGACTTGCTCAAAAATATCATGAAAAAGCCAATAGAGAAGAAACGCGACTAATTTAACATGAAGGTTAGGTTCCCTGCAAAGAGAAGGCCCGCATTTACCGTCCGCTATAGTCGGAGCCTAATATTTAATCAAGAGGAAAAAAAACGCATTTAGAAACCTTGGTAGTAGCTTCAGGATATGCATCGGTAGTAATGGTCCCCTTAAATAAAGCGAGGTCCGCGTGAACTTCCATAGAGGATGACAAGAACCCGGATTGGATGAAGGAAGAGCATAAGACGCTCCATCACCGGTCATTTTAGACTATCCCTTTTGTTTGGCCTGAAGATGAGTACCATGTATAGGTAAACCCATCATAATAATAACGCCTTTTAAAACAGGAGTCGCTTCACCCCACACAAAGAGAATACTGTGGAAAGTCGACATCCAACGCAAGTAATTCCTAATGAGGTCGCTCTTATCCCGGGTGACTTCTCTGTTCCTCGACGCATCTATCACATCCTCGATGTTAGGTGTGCGCATATTATCAACATGACTAGAGTTAGAGCATATATATTCGATCCAAGCACCCTATATAGGAGAAGTCTCGGCTGAAAAAAAGATGTGTATGTCAGGGAGGAGGTAATCGCCACGATGTATAACCAAACGAGGAACTTCTTTTAAAGGTAATGGCAGGGGGTTGTTTATTTAAGAATGAATGAGCCACTCCGATGATGAAGTTAAATGTAATATGTAGGGGTTTATAAGACGCCCGACGAAGAAGTCGTCGGTAAGTGGAATCTTATGACCGTCTTACAACACTGTGGGATTTAGCATGCGCAAGAGACGCGCATTACCGGGAATTTCAGATATAGGGTACGTCGCTTAATATTGAGGCGGGGAAGTGATTCAACTCTCGAATAATCATTAGACGATATTTCAATACCCACGATGATTTATGTACTTTTACAAAGATAACATAAGGGAGATGCCAAATGAAAGAAGTGAGATAAAGAGAAAGAGAACAGTAAAAGAGAAGAAAAAGACACACGTATGAATAGCCCCCCCAACCCACTCCCCAACACACGAGTGGTAAATAAGATTGAAAAATTTCTAAGACACGTATGACAAAACTATCTTGAATACCAATAAAAAAAGGAGGACCTATGTGACATGTCCTGTCGCGGGACGTGTGAATGGAAGGAAGCGGATTTGAAACGTGGGATGGTCATAGGGACAAGTCACAAATGGCCTTGAATGACAAGGCACGCATCAATACCTAGTTGAGTCACCCTTGGTCGTGATGCTCACATGACTGTTGAGTAATTTGAAACTTAATCAAACAGTCAGGGGACTAATATTGATAACTGAATATTCACAACCCTAGACTGGGGGTCACCACCCTATTATTTGAGCCCAAATCCACCAGAAGGCTGAGGATTTGGAGACTAAACCAATATGTAAAGGGATACCCAGGGATAAAAGGGGAAAAGGAAAGTCAGGAAAGGTAAGAGAGCTTTGACTGAAGAGTCAAAGATGGTTCATGGAAGGAGAAATGTTAGTTTGGTAAATAAAGGGATAAAGAAGACATGTGTCATCATGAGGTAAGAGAACTAGATATATATAAGGAAAATAAATAGTATTTGGAAAAGGGTTTAATTCTTTTTCCTTTTAAGAAAATGATAGTGGTATTTGTTGTGACTTGACCAATTTTCTTTCTTTTATTTTTCACCAAAAACCAACATCATACCTGACTCAATGTTGGAGTAGCCAGCATTGTTCTGAATAAGTTCAATAGCTAATTCTCCGTAGAATATCAAGGCATCCTAAAGTTGTCCTTTTTTTGGGTCCGAATTCGAGTTCAAGAGTATCTTAGATGAATTGAAAACCTCTGTGAGGAGAGGTCATATGTCATGAGCTAAGATTTGTTTAGCATCTCTTCCTCTAAAAAAACATACAAATTTTAGGTTGTAACAACTGAAGTATTTGCTAGTTACAGATCAAAAACTGCTAGCAAATAGTCTGAACACTCAAAAACATGTTACGTGAAAATTGTTGTCTAGTTCTTGAATTGTTGTCTAGTTCTGCTTTCTTATCACCTTCTACAGCTATTTGCTCACGAAGTTTTTCCATTTTTTTCTCTTTTAATAACTTGTTGCACCAATCACTCAGTCAGTAGTATTTCATATCTTAGCTTTTCTCTGCCAACGATAATTTCCAATATCATGAGAAAAAAATGTATAGAAAAGGAAAGGAAAAAAAATCAACTAAAAAACGAGATAACATCATATCTTCTCATTGCCACATTTCCTCAGACATATAATTATCAAGAACAACATCTCTATTTGCCAAAATTAAGTATCAGTACTCTTTAGCTGATATGGAGGACAAACTAATCACTAGCTACTTTCATTTTCTCCGGTGTTGTTTCTAGAAGTTATACCTTCCTAATAAGTAATTACAAAGAGAACTCTCATATGGTGCGTCCAAGAGGTAGCTAAAGAAGCAAAGAGCCAGTTACCTGATCAGTGATATCCATTCCCAAATAGTTCACATCAGTTGTATCCTCTGATTTGTTAAATACAGGTTCAACATGTAACAAAAATATCTTTGGCCCAAACAATTCTGTCCCTAATGTGATTTCCCGCTTTGCCGGTATTCCACGTCCGACGACTTCTTTCTTGAAATAATGAGATTCCTTAATTAATACTGATCCACAAAAAATCTCTAAATCTGTTTTGCCTATGATATCCTGATAAACCAGAGAATTTAAGCTAACATGTCACATACGATGATACAAACTGAATAATATGAAATTTTAACTTTTTTCCCTGCAGGAAAAAATGGTGTAGTAACTGTAGTTGCATAGGAGTATAGGACCGGTAACTTTTTTAAGTTGGGGAAAATTGGAAATATGTCCTATTTCCACTAATTAAGTTAGGGATCCGTCCCCAAACAATAAAAAATAAGGAATCTGTCATAGTCGTCCAAAATATCCGGCAAGTGGTCAATTCGCCACACATGTGACACCACACATGCAATTAAAAGACCTTTGTGCCCTTCACATGTAAACTAATTTCTTCGTCTTCTATGATTGTTCTATAACTAAGAAAGCTTACATAGGGGCTTCCTATGTGATAGAGGGGTTTCCCATTGATTCAGGGTGGCCAAATAATTCGTTAAGGTATCCTATGGGCTATAATAAATGTCCATATTACCCTTCCATCTATGAAAAAGTCTAATTTGTCCTTCAATCTATTAAAACCTAAACAACCTAATCAAGATATTGAAGAACAAATCGGTGGTGAAGGAAATCAAACTCCCCAACCACAACAAATGGTGTATATAAGGTATTCAACAAAACCCATGTTATTTTTAGAACCCTAAAGTGATTGATTTTCTTGTTTGATTGATCGAGTTGTAAAAAAATTAGGTTTCCAGAAACATTTACGGTTGGGTTCGATTGGAAAACCCAACCGTAAATATATATTCTCAAGAACTTACAGTCAAACCCAACCGTAACTGGTTTCTTTTGAATTTTACGTTTGGGTTATTAAAATACCCAACCGTAAATAAGAAGGAAGGAGATGAAGATGGAATTTTACGGTTGGGTTCGATTCTGAACCCAAAAATAAACTATTTTGCACTCAAAGGATTTTTTTTTTCTTATGGTTGGTTTGATTCTAATTTCCAACCGTAAATTATTCTTCATATGTCAAATTTTTTGTTTTAAAGATTATTTACGGTTGGGTTCGATTGTCAATTCCCAACCGTAAATTATCCTGATTAGTTCAAATTTTTTTTTGATGATTATTTAATATTTACGGTTGGGTCCTATGCTAAAACCCAACCGTAAAACTGTTACGATTGATTGTTCCATGAATATACGGTTACGATTAGATTAGGATGAACACTTAACCGTAATTGTTAGTTACGGTTAGGTATGAGGTTAAAAACCCAACCGTAAAACTGTTACGATTTGGTTTTCCGCCATGAAATTACAGTTACGGTTTGGTTAAGATGAACACCTAACCGTAAATGGCGTTTACGGTTGGGTTCGACATTAAAACCCAACCGTAAAATTCCCTGAATCACAAAAAAAACATAATTTTTTACATAATTTCATCAAATTTGAGCCATAAAAGGACCAAGAGTTTAAGCTAGATGTATACCTGACTACTCTAGTTGAGTGAATCAAAATCTAGGGTTTTTAAAAAAAACCTAAAAAATTCTCTTTCATTTCTTCTACTTTTTCTTCCCACTAAAAAAAAAGAAATATTTGATTTGATTAAGTATAAGATTATTTTAGATTAATTATTATTAGCCTAATCTATTAACTAATTAGTTTTACTAATATTAACTAATCAGAGGTAGTTTAGTCATTATAAAAATATCATGGATCAGGGGTTTTTAAAATTCCTACCTAATGTCCCTATTTTATCTTTACATATCTCTATCAATTTGACAGCCCCTATGTAAGCTTTCATAACTAATGTCATATATAGACATGGAAATCGATTGTTCTTTAACTAATGTACATATATAGACATGAAAATCAGATGATTATTGAAATCTTTCCAAACATTAAGTTTTACTCCCAAACCGATGTAGTTATGTGCAAATTATTAAATATGAAAAAAATAATTGAATGGGAAAACATAATACAATGGTTTACTGTTTGGTTGTTTGATTACAATTTTCTTGAATCATTTTCTATGATGCTTCCAATTACTACAAATTAAATAATTTCCCTTGTAACCAAGAAATTATAAATTCAATATCTAGATAAAATCCCCAATTTCGATAAACTCTAAAATAAATTTTACACAAATTCTAAAATTCATGTTACAATTAAACAAAATTTACACAACACAACTGTGAAATACAATGAAACTATGGGTTTGATGCACTAACCCATGTTGACGATTTATAATCTCGATTTTAAGCTTCTTTACAAACTGTAATGGAGAATAAACCCAACTTTGTTTTTAATTTTTCTTCTTCCTCTTAAATGGTAGCAAAACATCTTCAAAAATCCATGAATCAAACAGATTTCACTCGGTCTCTCCCTCTTTTCCTCTCGATTTTTTTTTGTGAAACAATTTCTCTCGATTTGACTTTCTGAAATTTCCACTTTACAAAATAGGTTTCTCACTCTCGATTTCAGGTGGATGAAGAAGAAACAAACCCTTTTGATCTCACGTGAATGATATAACACGTGTTGTGGACATGTGCATTCACAACAAAGGTTAATGGCAAACATGTAAATTTGTTTTGTATTTTGACCGGTCAACACGAGAGTGACTACATAACAGATTGTTTGGACGGTGGACAGATATCTTAATTTTTTTCCGTTTGGGGATAGATCCCAACTCAATTAGTTGAAACAGGACATTTTTCTAATTTTCACTTAAGTTTATTGATTTGTGGAAGAAAAACTTACATGTTACAGTGCTTTATAAAATGACCCAGAAATATTTACTAACCTCGTCACTCAAACTCGGAAAATGGTTATGAATGAATCTATTAGAGTTAGTCAATTATTAGTCAATTGTTAGTCAATTGTTAGTCAATTGTCTAGTCAAGGATATAGTTGTATCCAACTGAAGTGTGTCATATAAAACAGGATTGTAAACGTTTCATTTCATTTTAATAAGAAATTGAAGAAAGTGATTTTCATCTCATTTACTGTTGTTCATTTATTCCCATTATCATGGTATCAGAGCTAAATTTCTTGGGAAATCGCTAATCAAGAATTTTCACATTCAAATCAGATTCAAAATTGAATTCTTCTCGTTCAGAACATTTTCATTCTTGATCAAATCAACTATTCGGTGAAAGCTTCTTGAAAATAATCAAGGTATTTCTTCTATCAGTTAAAAGCATTAATCACAATCTCGATTTGTTCAGTCTTTAATGGTGGTTTCTTGAAAATGATTAAGGTTTGCATCGATCTATTCGATCTTTATTGACATTATTTTGGGAAAAATCGATTTCTTCATAGATTGTGGAAAGGATTAATGCTCAACACAGTCTTCAAAGTTACAATTAACAAGAATGAGTAAGTACTCCTGAAGAATTTTTCAACATCGAACAATATTTCTTTAGCAATAAATGAATTCAATATTGGATACTATAAATGAGAAGTCAGAGACAGAGGTGTTTTTCTTTTTCAATTTTTTGTCTCTTCGTTTATTCTCTGATCTATGCTTAAAACATCTTTCATAACATCTTTGTTGTTGAATCACTAAATCTGTTACTCGTCGTGTCGTAATCAACCAAAATATTCAAGTTCTTACTTTACCAAAATAGATTAAAATATAGCAATAGGAACAAGTTCGTTCCCACAGAGAGGCAGGAGATCGTTAATTACTTTCAATTTCTTATGTAAATAGGTGGGGTTTTGGTTGTGATTAAAGCTAAATTATACTAAAGCAAAATAATAGAGACGAATATCAGAGAGAAAAGTATTGGTTAGAGAGTTTATCGTCCATCTTCCAACATGTTATCAATCAAATCATACTCAACATTCAGGCATTTTTAATATCAATAACCCTAAAGCATCCTATCGCAGGTCTACTTCAGCAAAACTCCTAATATCATCAAAAGCACAAAGTGCAACTCTTTGAATCCTTTACACCGGATAACTTGGCGTAAAGCACCACTCAAGTTTAACCCAATGAAAGCAATAGTCTTTGTGAGTTGAGGTTATTCTAAGCAACCCGGCGTAAAGTGCCACTCGGATTTAACCCAGGTCACGCTTCTACACATACTCGCATGGCAACTTCTTTGTCGTTAACAAATATGCTATGCGATAATTCCGGATCGAAAACTCCAGTTTAGTTGTAGATATCAATGCATGCTTATCTAATTTGCAACTTAAACAAACAAGCAATCAATCATACATGGCGTTATAAACAGTAGAACATGATCGGTATTAAAAATAACATGAACATATGAGCATGAGCCATTCAATCGATAAACATGTTTTCCAACTTCAGATTACATCCCTAACCAACAAGAGAGGTTTAGCTCATCATGGATTTTTTAAAACCCATGAAAAATAATTAAGAGATAAATTAAATCAAACCCGGAAAAGTTACGACGAATGATCACAGCTTCGAAGCGCGGCTGTGAAGGTATCCAGCGTACGTTCTGCTGTGTACTTTGTATGAAGATAGCCTTGGTGGAGTATTAGCTATATGATAATTAACTACTCCCGGATCAGCTACTTGAAGGTTTCTCCCTGTAGCCTCTTCTCCGTGTTCCTATGTATATCTCCTCTAGGCAAAACTCCTGTAGACTCTGTCTGTCTACGTGAGTGTGTTCGTCTGTTCGTCCCCCCTTTGCTTGTGTAGCCTCTCAAGACTTTATATCTTCTACAAACCCTACACACTTTCCTTATATGATATGGTTTAATACCTCCTTCCAAAATAAAGCTTTCGATCTCACCCATTCATTCATAACATCCACGGTGAAGACTTAAACCTTTTCCTAATTTAACTAGGTTTCTTCTTTCCCACGAGAAAATCTCGTGAAACCATTCTACTCATCGGACTCCTCAGCAGACTCCACCACTCATTGGCCTCATCACTCTACTACTCTCGAGCAACAGCACCAACATGGCCAGCAGACTCCACCAGCAGTCACCATCACACCCAAGCACTGATACCATGAACCAACACATCCAGCAGGCTTTTTACCACTGAAACAGCACCTCCATCTACTTCAACTTCAGCAGCAAACCACACTCTCAACAGAACTTCATCTCCTCCAAACACCAACAGCATCATAATCAGTATCGTCACCATCACAGCTTCATCTTTAATGGAAACAATCATCACTGTCTCTGTCACCAATCCAGCATCATCATCTTCTCTTCTGTGTCATCACCATGATCATCACAAGAACATCATTGATCACAAAGTCCATCGCTGCCATGAACACCAAGTTCTTCCGTCACATCAACTTCATCGTCATCCATTCTTCTTCACAGCTTCATCACCGGAACAGTCCTCTTCCTGTTTGTATTGTTGAAGAAGAAAGGTGGCCGTGATCGATTGTTGGCAACCACTGATAACAATTCAAGTTGTGGCAGACCTAATCCAATGGTCTGGTGCCTTAATCATTCTCCCATCAAAAACTGTTCAACTGTAGGTTCCATGGAACTGACAAGCTTAATTCATCTTTTCGCTCATAACTTTCTCGTACGAAGTTGGAACGACCTCGTTCTTTCGCCGTTAGCTTCGTAATTCAGTTTCCTACATGGTAGAGAGTAAAAATCCTGGAGTAGGCAGAGTTTCACTGGGTCCTCGGCAATTCTTCTCTTATAAAACTCCATTTCACACGTTTCCGGGATGTAACCTGATAAAACAACTAAAATTCGAAAGTAATAATAATACATAGTAATTCACACAAAATATAGCAAATAAGTGTAAGGAAACAATACTTAAAATGTATGAATTATGCACTTATCAAATTCCCCCACACTTGCCTTTTGCTAGTCCTCGAGCGAACCACAACCTAAACTAATCTAAAATACAACTCCATTTCGTTGAGTAAACGGTTACAGTTAGCATGTGTAACATGCCATTAAATCCCTAGGTGTCCCTAGTAGACGAGTTATAGTCTCGTGAGGGTTTACCAGAGATTTACCCACAAAACCTACTTCAACTTCTAAGTATTCCAAAGTACCTGCATCCAAAGAGCTACGAAGACATAAAGTTTCTACATACCAACAATAAGAAGTTAGAAATACAAAGAACATTATTCTCATGCTTAATCCTTGAGTTTGGAGAAAACCACCAAATAAAAGAATCCAGGTTCGAGAGTGACCGAATATTTTTGCCTCACCAATAGGGTTTTATGAATTTGACACTCAAAAGACGCACTTTATGGTTCTCACATATGTGCAGGCAAGAATAAGATAGAAAGCCTACACATGTTGACTGGTAGGAAGGAAAGGTAACCTTCCGAATCATATTAAGATGTTATCCATAGAAAGTGGGACAAAAAAGAACCCTTTTTTATATTTCTAGTGACCTCTAAGAAAGAAAATCAACCATTATACAAGGATGGGAATTGTTACTTACCTTCTCATCCGATCGGCAATCAGCACCACTCTCACAACATCCAATAGAAACGTCTTCGGTCTCAACTGTAGATGATGAACTCTTGAACTTCGTAAACACTTGACAATATGTAACTCTTTTCCTCAATTTCTTGTTGATAGAAACTCCTGTATAGATTTATTTTTTCACCACGGCCTTATTGATTGAATACCAGAAACAAATATACTAAAACAATGAAAAACAACTTTTTTTTTTTTTTTAACATTGAATAGTAAAACTACTATAGCCGTGGGAATAAGACTTTACCACTTGATTCTTCTCAACTTGTATTGCCTTGATATTATGAATTTCAGTAACTCACATCTTTCGATTTCTTTCACTTTTGTACGTAAGTCTTCAACATGTTAATTTTATTGTTGCTTAACTTGAATATGAAATTTTCTCTTTAAATTGTTGCTTGTACACCTTGACTATTTTCAACTTTCCTTCAATTTTTTTATATTCCGCTTGTTGATGATGTTATGTTTCTATGGACCTGTTATTGTCGAGAAAATGATGCCAACTGCAAACAAGACTACAAGATAAAGTTAGCAATTCTGATGACACCCTCATGATTGATAAAAATAGCACCCAAGAGATCAAACAGTAGTGCTGAAATTGGTGCGAGGTTAGGTAGCTCATCATTCTACCCGGAATTTACGCAGATGAAACACTCTAAACGGATAATTGAAGGTCTGGTGCCTCACTCATGGGTATTGAATGATCAACAACTCTAACACTGTATTCTCTACCGGCAGTTTAAGTCCATTTTTGTCAGCTCAAGCCTCTCAACAACTAAGCACTCCGAATATAGTTCTCTAGTACTTCTAAGTTTCAGTTGTTTCGGTTAGAAATCCGTATGTAAACGTAGCTAGAAGTATACTAAGTGACTCTAAAATCTCTAAAAGTTGAAGGTTTTCATGCAAATGTGTGTACAAAAATTTAAAAATTCTACCTAAAAACCTATATGCTTAATTCCTCTCCCACACTTAAAATTTACATTGTCCTCAATGTGAATTGATTCTTCCAATGTAAAATCAAGATGGGAAATCCTAACATGTTAAGAAAAGAAAAATCGAAAGAAAAAGATAAAAATACAAAACCAATGGGTTGCCTCCCATTTAGCGCTTAGTTTAACGTCTAAAGCCCGACTAGGCATTCTTTGCTACTCCTCCAGAGGGAGTGCATCTTCTAAATTGATTTTAACTTTTTCAGGTTCAAACGGCTCATAATAGGGCTTCAAACGATGCTCATTCACTTTAAGCTCCTTCCCTGTTAACAAGCTACGAATCTCCACTGCACCATGAGTAAAAACGTTAGACACAACAAAGGGTCATTTCCAACGAGACTTCTTCCAATGAAGGCGAGAGTTAAACAAGAGAACTTTCTGTCCAACAATAAACTGTTTTTTAGAAATTCTATTATCATGAAAAGCCTTTGTTTTCTCCTTTCTATCCAAATCAAACACTTGTTTAGCCAAAGAGTCAATAACATTAATAGAAAAACAAGAATGTACGTCACTAGGGTATCGCATCGTCTCATAAATGTTGAAACGTATTATTTCTCCATCGAATTCCATTGTCAATGTCCCATTATAGACATCAATTTTTGTTCTCGCCGTTCGCATGAATGGACGTCCCAGTAGCAACGGTATAGAAGAATCATTTGATCCATCTGCCATCTCTAGTACACAGAAATCTGCTGGAAAAACTAGCTGATTAACTCGCACAAGCACATTTTCAACAATACCTCGAGGGTATACATTAGAACGGTCAGCTAGTTGTAAAACAATTCCAGTTTCTTTCAAAGGTCCTAAATTAAGAGATTCATATATAGATGCAGGCATAACATTTACTGATGCTCCTAAATCTAACATGGCTTTATCAAACGTTGTGTTACCAATAACAATAGGAATATCAAAACTGCCGGGATCTTTACATTTGAATGGGAGTTTCTTTTGCAAGATTGCCGAAGCATTTTCCCCCACTCTCATTACCTCATTACCGTTTAATCTTTGTTTATTGGTGCACAAGTCCTTCAGGATTCTCGCATACTTAGGGACTTGTTTAATCGCATCTATAAGTGGAATATTCACATGAATCTTCTTGAAAATTTCTAAGATATCCTTATCTTGTTCCTCCTTTTTCGAATTAGCAAACCTGTGAGGAAAAGGTAGAGGAGGAACATAAGTAGAAACAGGAGGTTTAGATTTTTCTTTAGGTACCTCATCGGGTTGGGAAGAGTCAGTAGTCTTTTTCCAAAACCGGCCCCTTAGGTCTTTGTTTTTCTCATCTTCATTTGGTTGCACAGTTTGTGTACCACTTCTCAATGTCACGGCATTGAAAGTTTCTCTTGGATTGATAGGTTGAGAAGGGAATTTCCCACTATTCTGTGTCTCCAGATGATTCAATGTACCGGTCATAGTGCTCATCTGAGTTTGTAGCTCTTTTATCGCATTGTCAGTTGTTTGCTGATTTTTCTGCATCAACATCGTCATATTTTTCATCATGGAGAGTATCTCCGATGATTCTGAATTTTGAGCTTGTTTTGGAGGTTGTACTTGCTGTTGTAACCCATTTTGATGATTGAAAACCGGCCTTAAAGCTGCAACTTGCTGATTCGCATAACTGAAATTTGGATGATCTCTCCATCCTGGATTATAAGTGTTGGAATAAGGATCATACCTTTGTCTCTGCTGATTTGGGAATACTGCATTCACCTGTTCAGCTTCTTCTTCATAAGATGGAATGATCACTGCAGCCACCTGTTGTAACGTTTTCTCCATTTTGCTTATTCTATGCTCTAGGTGCGGTGAAGAAGTAATTTCATTAACCCTCTTGACGAGTGACTCTGACCCACGACCTGAAAATTGTTGCGATTTTGCTGCCATGTTTTCAATTAAATCTCTAGCCTGAGCTACTGTTTTGTTTACTAATGCACCACCACCTGCAGCGTCAAGAAGATTTCTGTCGCTTGCTTGAAGTCCATCATAGAAGTACTGGATGATCAATACATCACTAAATTGATGATGTGGCAGCTAGCGACTAATCTCTTGTAACGTTCCCAGCATTCATACAATGTTTCTCCTGCCATCTGCTTAATGCCACAAATCTCTTTACGAATCTGAGTTGCCTTTGATGCAGGAAAGTATCTCTCTAAAAAGAGTTTCTTTAGACCATTCCAAGTTGTGACACTACCAGAAGGTAAATAGTATAATCATTCCTTAGCGGTATCCATCAGGGAGAAAGGAAAAGCTCGTAGCATGGCTCCATTAACATCGGTTTCGGCCCCAAGCATGGCCATAATTATGTTATGGAAATCCATCATATGTTTATTCGGATCCTCATTAGTCATCCCGTGAAACTTTGGAAGTTCTCGAATCAACCCTGGCTTGATCTCAAAAGTAGATGCCGTCTGAATGCACCATTGTTGTGTATCCAACTTGTGAGACGCTAAGTCTTTGAGTGTGCGATTTGCATCCTCCATTGTTTCCTGTTCTTCTTCCGCGTCTGACTCTGCGAAATCACTTGCTGCACTCGGAGGAAGTGGTGTGTTCGCTGCCCGGACGATTTCGCTCAGTAAAGTACCTGATCGAAGTCGTATACGAATGAGACTTGGTGTATCCTCTCTAAGCATTCACGAAAGAATTAGTACCTGAAAAACAATTCTTAAAACTAAATTAAAAACTAGGAATAAGAAATCAAAAACAAAATAATAATCCGCTATGCCTCCCCGGCAGCGGCGCCAAAATTTGGTCGTGTCGTAATCAACCAAAATATTCAAGTTCTTACTTTACCAAAATAGATTAAAGTATAGCAATAAGAACAAGTTCGTTCCCACAGAGAGGCAGGTGATCGTTAATTACTTTCAATTTCTTATGTAAATAGGGGGGTTTTGGTTGTGATTAAAGCTAAATTATACTAAAGCAAAATAATAGAGATGAATATCAGAGAGAAAAATATTGGTTAGAGAGTTCATCGTCCATCTTCCAACATGTTATCAATCAAATCATACTCAACATTCAGGCATTTTTAATATCAATAACCCTAAAGCATCCTATCGCAGGTCTACTTCGGCAAAACTCCTAATATCATCAAAAAGCGCAAAGTGCCACTCTTTGAATCCTTTACACTGGATAACTTGGCGTAAAGCACCACTCAAGTTTAACCCAATGAAAGCAATAGTCTTTGTGAGTTGAGGTTATTCTAAGCAACCCGGCGCAAAGTGCCACTCGGATTTAACCCAGGTCACGCTTCTACACATACTCGCATGGCAACTTCTTTGTCGTTAACAAATATGCTATACTACTTGTAACAAGAGTCCTTCGACAATTCCGGATCGAAAACTCCAGTTTAGTTGTAGATATCAATGCATGCTTATCTAATTTGCAACTTAAACAAACAAGCAATCAATCATACATGGCGTTATAAACAATAGAACATGATCGGTATTAAAAATAACATGAACATATGAGCATGAGCCATCGATAAACATGTTTTCCAACTTCAGATTACATCCCTAACCAATAAGAGAGGTTTAGCTCATCATGGATTTCTTAAAACCCATGAAAAATAATTAAGAGATAAATTAAATCAAACCCGGAAAAGTTGCGACGAATGATCACAGCTTCGAAGCGCGGCTGTGAAGGTATCCAGCGTACGTTCTGCTGTGTACTTTGTATGAAGATAGCCTTGGTGGAGTATTAGCTATATGATAATTAACTACTCCCGGATCAGCTACTTGAAGGTTTCTCCCTGTAGCCTCTTCTCCGTGTTCCTATGTATATCTCCTCTAGGCAAAACTCCTGTAGACTCTGTCTGTCTACGTGAGTGTGTTCGTCTGTCCGTCCCCCCTTTGCTTGTGTAGCCTCTCAAGACTTTATATCTTCTACAAACCCTACACACTTTCCTTATATGATATGGTTTACTGCCTCCTTCCAAAATAAATCTTTCGATCTCACCCATTCATTCATAACATCCACGGAGAAGACTTAAACCTTTTTCTAATTTAACTAGGTTTCTTCTTTCCCACGAGAAAATCTCGTGAAACCATTCTACTCATCGGACTCCTCAGCAGACTCCACCACTAATTGGCCTCATCACTCTACTACTCTCGAGCAACAGCACCAACATGGCCAGCAAATTCCACCAGCAGTCACCATCACACCCAAGCACTGATACCATGAACCAACACATCCAGCAGGCTTTTCACCACCGAAACAGCACCTCCATCTACTTCAACTTCAACAGCAAACCACACTCTCAACAGAACTTCATCTCCTCCAAACACCAACAACATCATAATCAATATCGTCACCATCACAGCTTCATCTTTAATGGAAACAATCATCACTGTCTCTGTCACCAATCCAGCAGCAGCATCTTCTCTTCTGTGTCATCACCATGATCATCACAAGAACATCATTGATCACCAAGTCCATCGCTGCCATGAACACCGAGTTCTTCCGTCACAGCAACTTCATCGTCATCCATTCTTCTTCACAGCTTCATCACCGGAACAGTCCTCTTCCTGTTTGTATTGTTGAAGAAGAAAGGTGTCCCTGATCGATTGTTGGCAACCACTGATAAAAATTCAAGTTATGGCAGACCTAATCCAATGGTCTGGTGCCTTAATCATTCTCCCATAAAAAACTGTTCAACTGTCGGTTCCGTGGAACTGACAAGCTTAATTCATTTTTTCGCTCATAACTTTCTCGTACGAAGTCGGAACGACCTCGTTCTTTCGCCGTTAGCTTCGTAAGTTTTTTACATGGTAGAGAGTAAAAATCCTGGAGTAGGCAGAGTTTCACTGTGTCCTCGGCAATTCTTCTCTTATAAAGCTCCATTTCACACGTTTCCGGGATGTAACCTGATAAAACAACTAAACTTCGAAAGTAATAATAATACATAGTAATTCACACAAAATATAGCAAATAAGTGTAAGGAAACAATACTTAAAATGTATGAATTATGCACTTATCAGTTACCTAATCTATTATATCGAAACTTTCTGGAGTTTCAGAAGATCAATCATTAATATTCAACAAATACCTATTCTTAAAATCACTCAAAACATCTGGATCTAGTTTTTCTTCAAACCTTATATTCAACATCTTTTTTGCCTACCACCAGAAGTATGTCAAATCGAACAGAAGCCTGGAATACACATTCTACTGCACCTGAGTCTGAGTTTTCAACTGCATTCACTCTTCCTTTTACAAATATCTCTAACTTTGTCTCAATAAAGCTTGATTCAACGAATTATCTCTTATGGAAGGATCAGTTTGAGTCCATCCTGATTTCAACAGATCTTTATGGCTATGTTAGTGGAGAAGTACAGGAGCCAACTAATGAAATAATGAAAGATGGAGTACCAGCTCCAAATCCTAGATGGGTACATTGGAGGAAAATAGATCGTTTCGTGGTTAGTTGCTTGAAGGCAACTTTCTCATCAACTGTATCAGGAGATGTTCTTGGTCTTTCTTCTGCGAGGGAGATATGGATATTTCTTGAAACTACTTTCAAACAACATTTTGAAGCTCGCAGAGGAATGCTACGAAATCAACTCAACAATATTAAAAGGGGTAATCAATCAATCACAGTCTACTTGCATCATATCAAGACTATCTCAGATTCATTAGCTGCTATTGGTGACAAGATAAGTGATGCAGATCTTACAATGCAAGTTTTAAATGGTTTAGGAAGGGAATATGACAACTTTGTTGTCTCTGCATATAATAGAGATTCTACGTATCATTTTTCTGAACTAAAGGCTAGACTGTTAAGTCATGAACAGTGGTTACAAGAACAGACTCTGGCATCAGCAGAGTTGTTGGATTCACAAAATTCTTCAGTCTTCTACACAAGAAATGTAAGTCAAGGATCAAGAAATGGTGGAAATAATTTTAGAAGGTACAGGAATAACAGAAACACATCAAGAAATTCTTATGCTTCATCAGCTACTAGTTCCTTTCCACGATCTGTACCAATCTCTAATACTGCTGGAGCTGGGAGATCTCAAAGAGATTATTCAACTATTCAATGTCAAATATGTAGGAAGATGGGTCATTATGCCAGTAGATGTTACTTCAGATATAGTTCTCCGAAGAATTCGAGAAGTCCTGTTTCTGGAGATGATATGAATGATGTACAGAAGGGATTATCTAGTCTGAATGTTAATGAACCTGACATGATGGATGATTCTGCTAAGGCTACCTGGTTGCTGGACAGTGGAGCAACTTCACATATGACTGGTGATGGAAGTCTACTACATCAACAATCTCCTTATGCTGGCAAGGAGAAGGAAATGGTAGGCACAGGTAAAACAATTCCTATTACATCTTCTGGAACTTCTTTTTTGCAAACACATCAAACTAGATTTAGGTTGAACACTGTTTTGTTAGTTCCAGAACTTAAGCAGAATTTATTGTCAGTGGCTAAGATTACAAAAGACAATAACTGTTACTTTGTGTTAGATCCTTTTGGATATGAAATTAGAAGTATGTCTGATGGAGCTCTGTTAGCAATTGGTTCTGTGGTGAATAATTTATATCTTATTTCTTGTCTTCCTAATTCCTGTCAATCATCCTTTAGTTCATCTACTATCACTTCATCTTCATCCTTATGGCATGCCAGATTAGGACATCCATCATCTGATATTCTTCATATTCTTCAGTCACAAAAACATATTGGTACTTCTTCTGTTGGCTCCAGAAAATCATTTGTTTATCATCCTTGTCAATTAGCTAAGAGTAAACGACTTCCTTTTCAGTTGTCTACATCTCATGCATCTCCACCTATGTTTTTAATACACTGTGATGTTTGGGCCCTTCTTCTATTCCATCCTTGGCTGGTTTTAGATATTATATAGTTTTTATAGATGACTTTAGTCGTTATCACTGGATATATCCTATGACTTTCAAGAATGATGCCTTATCTTGTTTTTCACATTTTAAGAAAATAACTGAGAATCAGTTTTCAACAACAATTAAACATGTTCAAGTAGATGGAATTTCTGAATTAGTCAAATGATCATTTAGGACATTTTTGGATAAAAATGGTATTTCTGTTAGGATTTCATGTCCAAAAACCCCAGAACAGAATGGTGTGGCTGAGAGAAAACACAGACACATCACTGAAATGGGTAATACTTTGTTATTTCAATCTTCAAGTCCAAAAGAGTTTTGGTATGATTCCTTTCAAACAACAACATTTCTGACTAATAGAACTCCAACAAAACTCTTACATTATAAATCTCCTTATGAAGTATTATATCATTCAATACCTGATTATTCTTCTCTGAAGGTTTTTGGTTCCATTTGCTATCCCTTTTTAGGTCATTCCAGAAAAGATAAACTATCTCCAAAATCAGGGAAATGTGTTTTTATATGATACAGTTTGACACACAAAGGATATAAATGATTTAATCCTGTTTCAAGAAAAACACACATATCTCGGCATGTTGTTTTTGATGAACAAAATTTTTATTATCAAACTTCTGATTCATTAATCTCTTCTGAGACAACTTCGAAAGTTTTAGAATTAACAACTGATTCTGCAACTATTCAAATTCCTCAACAAAGTATCATTACTAGATCTCAGACAGGGGTAACAAAACCAAAGTTATTTCTTGATCATGTTTCTCTAAATTCTGTTAAACATCCAATTCCTAAAGCATTTCATTCTCTCTTATTAACCACTAATGAACCAAAGAGCTTGCAGACAACTTCTAAGATACCAGAATGGGTAGCCTCTATGAAACATGAATTTGATGCCTGTGTCCAGAATGACACCTAGGAATATGTTCCACCGGAACCATGGATGAATATTTTAGGTTGCAAGTGGGTTTATAAGATCAAGTTAAAGGCAGATGGTACAGTAAAAAGATATAAGTCAAGATTAGTGGCACAGGATATAATCAATTGGAGGGGATAGATTTTACTGATACATTTAGTCCTGTAGTTAAGTTTACAACTATTAGAACTGTTCTTACATTCTGTTTTACTCAACAATGGCTTGTTAGACAGTTAGACGTATCAAATGCCTTTCTAGATGGACACTTAGAAGAGCCTGTATACATGACACAACCTCAAGGATTCATTAATTCATCATATCCATCATATGTATGCAAGCTTAAGAAAAGTTTATATGGTATGAAACAGGCTCCCCGAGCATGGTTTCAAACAATTAGTACCTTCTTGTTGTCTTATGGTTTTCAAAAATATGTGGTTGATAACTCATTGTTCATCAACAAATCGAATTCTGACATGCTATTTCTACTTGTATATGTGGATGATATATTGCTGACTGGTAGTTCAGAGAGATTACTGGATGAGTTAGTACAGGCTTTACGCAAAATATATGCAATGAGAGAGTTAGGGGAGCTAAGTTACTTTCTTGGAATTGAGGCAGAGAGAACATGTGATACTATGGTGTTAACATAGAAAAAGTATACACTAGGATTGTTAGTTAAAGAAAACATGCTAGAGTGTAAGTCTTGTTCAACACCTGTAGCAAAGGAAAATCGAGTTTCAGTTAAGGATGGAATGTTACTCACAGATCCAACTACCTATAGAAATTTGGTGGGTAGTCTTCAATATCTAACCATTACTAGACCAGACATTAGTTTTGCTGTTACATACGTATCACAATTTATGCAATCTCCGACTGATACTCATATGTTGCTTGTTAAACGAATTCTAAGATACTTGAAGGGCAGTCTTGGAATTGGTGTAACATTCAGAGCAGGGAATCTGAAGAGTCTGATAACGTACACAGACTCTGACTGGGCAGGTTGTCCGGATACACGGATAATCAACATCTGTCTATGTAGTTATTTTGGGCTCATCTGTTATTGCTTGGTCTTCTAAAAAGCAACCGACAGTCTCTAAATCATCTGCAGAAGAAGAATATAAGTGTTTGACGGTGGCGGCTGCTGAATTACAATGGGTTTCTTACCTATTAACAGAACTGAATTTACCTTTGCAGGGACCAGTGCACTTATACTGTGATAACACCAGCGCAATTTCATTAGCCATTAATCTTATTTTTCATGCCAGGTCAAAGCACATAGAGATTCACTATCATGCTGTTAGAGAGCTGGTGGCATCATACTTCCTCAAACTGCATCATGTAGCCATTGAAGACTAGATAGCATACTTGTTTACTAAAGGATTATGCTATCCATTATTTTCAAAATTGTTGCAGAAATTACTTGGTTCTGTTGATTCAAAAGTACAATATTCTGTTGCTGTTTCAGGAGGAACTTAGTTTGTTGGATGTTTCATATGGTGTCTTCAAACTGATTGTCAAACATACCACTCAGTTTGAGGGGGAATATTAGAGTTAGTCAATTGTTAGTATTAGTGTTAGTCAATTGTCAAGAATAAGTCTAGTCAAGGATACAGTTGTATCCAACTGAAGTGTGTCATATAAAACAGGATTGTAAACGTTTCATTTCATTTTAATAAGAAATTGAAGAAAGTGATTTTCATCTCATTTACTGATGTTCATTTATTCCCATTATCAGAATCTGTAACGCAACTCGTTATCCTGATAGGAAAAGAAAAAGGACCATAAAAAAATTATTCCATGTGAAACTCCCACAGCACAATCATAATGGTTGGGTTTGTATATACAAATACCTCCAAAGTTACAGCCAAAGCAAGAAGGATAACACTACTCGAAGTTTTTGATAGTAAACCATGTGCAGTACTAGATTTTTTTATTTTTTTTGATCGATCAAGAGGAGATTCATTGAAAAAGAGGAGGTACTTAAGGGGGGTACCTCAACCCAATGAACAAAAACAAAAACTAAGAGGAACAAAGAAAGAGCAAAAAAAAGAAACCAAAAAACAAAAGACAACCATCAATGGGGCCGAAATAATGAGTCCCAAAGAGCTATAACCATATTGGCGGTTGTACCTAGCATTTTTGTGTTCGATTCGGCCCAAAAGAAAGCTTGAATTTTAACGCTTCTAATTATACTTTCCAATCTTTTCCTTTTGTTTGTGAATACTCTTGCATTGCGCTCCCTCCAAATACTCCACCAAATAGCAACCGGGATGTTGTTCCAAATTCGACTAAGACGATCGTCACCCCAATTGAGTTTCCAAGAATTTACGTTTATAGATACATTGGAGTTATAACTCCAATTACTTCTCGACCCTTCACTAAAGTAATCCCAATTCCTTAGGATCCTCCAACAATCATAGAAGAGATGCTCACTTGTCTCGTCATTTTCGCCACAAAAGCAACAAAGGCTAGAGACCTCCATGCCCCTTCTTATAAGCTTGTCTTTTGTCATTACCCTATCATGAGCAAGAAGCCAAAGAAAAAAATTGATTTTGCATGTGTAATTACGGCTCCACACAACATCTATAGTGAAAGTTGGCATCGCTTGTTCCTCTTCGATCTTCATGCCATCTTTAACCGTATATTGACCATTGATATTTCCTCCCAAACACGGCTATCCGAAACACTTTCTTGAAAAGAGAACGAAGATAGAATATTTGAAATGCTTGAAACTTCATTTGAGATGGTTTGAGAATACCTTTGTCTAACCATAAATTTCCAACTTATCTCGCCGTCTACTACATCGAACATACGTGCAACCACAAGCTCCTTGGTCCTTGAAACTTCATAAGCCGATGTAAACATATCACATAGTTTTCCATCCCTAATTCAAACATCTTCCCAAAATCTAGTTTCCTCACCCGCGCCAACCTTGAATTTGATATGTTTATTGAAATATTTTAGCTCTTTATAGACGTTATACCAAAGGCTACCTCCTTTTGAACCTTTAGGTTGGAGAGTTTCCCAACCGTTTGATGTTTCACCAAATTTTTCAACTATAATCTTCCTCCACAAAGCATCTTTCTCTTCTAACGCCTGCTCTCTCTGCAAGCTTTCCTCTAACTATTTTTCTAGTTGCTTCGCCTTCAGCTTCCAGTACTGAATAGTGTCAAACTTGGCATCTACTTCGACTCTCTTTTCTTGAACAACAACATCCAGTCTCCTCCAAGGTGATGTTTTCCATATATCATAATCTCCTTCAAATGTAGATATCGGCCTTTTATCAACTTGACTTGCTTCGTCAAACCGATGTTTCTCTTGAATCTCTAATTTCTTGATCTCAATTTCATTATTTTGTTAATTAAGATGACATACTCTTCATTGAGAAGCCGAACATCATTAATCTGCTTGACAAGTTTATTCAGCTGAATCGAACCTTTCTCGCTATAACTTGCTAATTCAAAAAGCCGTTTAAATTCCTCTTTAAGAGCCACATGTTTTTGAGGGCGACTCAAAAAGAATTTAGGGCGATTTATTTATACCCGTCTAGTAGATGTGGCTATGGGATGTCCTAACAGCAAGTAAAGATATTTATATACCCTTTCACTGATAAAATTGTAAAACCTAAATTCATTTCATTTAATTCTAACTCTTCTTCTTCTCTTCCTATTTACTACTGATTGTGAGAAAAATCTAATTCTTCTTCTTCTTTTCCTCTTGACTACCGATTTTGAGAAAAAAATTACCCCGTGAAATTTTCAAAACCAATTCATCGTATCGTCGTTAATCGTTGTACCAAATCATCGTCGATATTTTAATATAAAGATGGCTCGACAGAAAGAAACAAGTCGTCAATCTGATAATAGTAACCGGCCAAATTTTGTGGAGAGATTAAGAAACAGAGAGATTGTTGAAGAACATAGTGAAGAAGATGAAGAACACGAAGAAAATAATCTAGATACGGAGACTGATTATGACAATTGGACTCTCCAGCAGTGTATGATGGCCCCAATTAGGTAAGGTTATACCACTATTTGGGTTTATTTTTCTTCAATTGATTGAAATCGTCACTATAATTTCAGGGTTTTCGGTTTTTACCAGAATCGGTAGTTTCGTATAGGTTTAAACTTCCGATTATGACAGAATTCATCATTCCTCAAGAACATCGACTTTAACCGGTAGTTAGATTTAGTCATTAACTACCGATTAGGTCTGGTTATTTTTTTTTATAGCAAAATTTAGGTTTAATCGGTAGTTAATTTTTTTATCTAACTACCGATTATATTAGATGGTTTCGATGTAGAGGAATATAGTTTTGAATCTATCGGTAGATATGTATTAGTTGTTAACTCCCGATTATGAAAGAATTCATCATTCCTCAAGCACATCGACAATAATCGGTAGTTATATTTAGTCATTAACTACCGATTTTCTTTCCGTACTAAAATTTAGGCTTAATCGGTAGTTAGTTTTTTTATCTAACTACCGATTATATTAGATGGTTTCATGTAGAGGAATATAGTTTTGAATCAATCGGTAGATATGTAGTAGTTGTTAACTTCCGATTAAAATATTTTAATATTGAAAAAATATTAGTGCTACATCATAATCGGTAGTTATGTGTGATTATTGTCTCTTGATTCTATTTGCCTTAAAACCTTTGATTTCTCTTTACCTTATCGGTAGATAGGTTTTGTATTTTACTTTTGGTAGTTTTGTAATCGTTTGTTATTGTGTTTATTTGACTACCGATTATATGTGTGTCCATAACTTAGAGTTTTCTGATCCAATTTTTATGCATAATCGGGAGATAATCTAGGACCCGAGCTACCAATTATTTTGTAATCGTTTGTTAGTTTGTTTATTTGACTACCAATTATATGTGTTTTCATAGCTTAGTGTTTTATGAACCAAATTGTTGCATAATCGGGAGATAATCTAGGACCCGAGCTACCGATTATGAATAATCAGTTGTTTTTATGTACTTTTTCTACCGTTTATGTAATAATTAAACAGTTTCTTACGAGCTAATTGTTCTTTATTTTATTTTTAGGGAAAGGAGAGCTAAGCAAGCCCAATATACAATTGTTTCGGGGCCTCGTCGTGAATGGGGTAAGAAAATAACAGCTAGTGCAAGAAGAGAAAAGATCGCTAGCGAAATCTCTATCACCGAAGGAACTCAACCAAGTTTACAACAAAGTGTTCCACAAGTTAGAAACCGAGAAGAAGGAGAACCAAGTGCTCCACAAGTTAGAAACCAAGAAGAAGGAGAACCAAGTGCTACACAAGGAGAAGGATATGGTACAAATAAGGTAATTAAGAAGAAATGAGGACACCAAATCCCTACCTCTTAGAAGATGAAGGGTATTGAAGCAGGCCAAATCCCTAGATTACCACGAGATAGAGGAGATCTTTTATTTGGATACAAAAACTAATGGGCCAAAGAAATTTATTCAACTGAGGTAATAATAATAAAACACCATTCTTAAGCTATTGTCATTTTATTCGTAGAAGTGTTAACGGCTATTCTAATTATTTTATAATTCGTCGTGTATATTAGGACCATTCTCATGTGGTTCGTCTACTCAAACCTGCAGCTGCACCAAGAAAAATGAAAGACTGGTCGTTAGATGGTGAGTATGAAAGATTCAAGCAAATTATTTATGACTCGGGGTTATCTACTGTTGTTGAGAATTCAATGTTAGAGTATGACCGGGTGTCGATATCAAACTTCCTGGAGAGAATGTATTCTGAGACAGACACCTTCCATATGTCGTTTGGAGAGATGACGATCACCCCAGATGATGTGGTGTAAATTCTTAGTCTCGCTGACCATGGTACAACCGTCAAGTTTGGTTACATAAAATAGTTAAGCTGGGAACAACTTTATTTTTACACTCAGAAGTGCCTTGGTTGGGATCGAGCGACATCCGATATTGAGTTCAACCGGTGCTTTCATTACATAACTAGACAGTTCAGCATGGTCCATTTGATGAATATGTTCAAAGGCACCAAGGATAAAGAAAAAAAGAATCCATATTTTAACGATGACGAAGTGAATGCTGCAGCCACTGCATATCTCCTCTGTGTATTGGATGTGTCATTTCCCCCAATTGTAGTGGCAACCGGGTCGACGCTAACCTTCTACAACTATTGCATCCTCTATATAAAGTTCGTGATTACTCGTGGGGCACCACATCCCATGCGTTCTTGATGGAAGAGTTAAGAAAGGCATCGATGGAAGAAAGTAGCCAAATTTCCGGGAATGTGAGCCTACTACAAGTATTTTGGTAACGTTATCGATGTTTGATCGTCATTTATTTTTTTTTCTTTTAAGAATCATTATTCTCATACTTGGTTTGATATGTACACTAGGCATGAATCTATGACCACTTTCCGTTCCTCGATTTGGCCAAAGAGAACCCGATATGGCAGAAAGGAACACCCAAAGGAACAAAATACATCTTCGACAACAACTGTTCTAAGGAAAAGCAGTTGATTTCTTTGAGGAGGAAATTAGACTTGATGACGTCCAAAGATGTATGCCTTTACCCATACAAGGAAGACCGAGCTAGTGGACATATAGCGGGAAGGTCTGAGTTATCGTTTTATTATGGACCCTTGTGGCACCCCACAGGATATGTTATGTACAATTCCTCAAGGGTAATGCGTCAACTCGGTTATATACAAGAAGAACCTTGGAGTCACATGCGTGGCAATTTCAAATTGGACGTGGAGAATTGTGTATATGGTAAGGACTCTATCACAATAGTTTACTCTGGTAACCCATCCGTTGAAGATTGGAATAACATAATGCAATATTTGATCAATGATCAGAGACCTGTCAACCGAGGTAATGAAGTACATCCAGGCTATATGGAATGGTACTGGGAGCATTCTCATCTTCATGTGATCCGTGAAGATAAAAGAAAGACCACCAAGGCTTCTGATTATATTTGTATCATCAAAGACAAACCTTATGGTTATGAAAGGCTGGTATATAATGTTATTTTCTTTTGATTTTAATATTACAACTCAATATTTTAGGTAATAATCGTTGATTGTTATTGCATAAAAACAGAAAAATAGGTTTGCGTTTTTCTCCAAGAAGATTGCTGGGTGTATAAAGGCGGGAATGCCTTTATAAATTGAGAAGCTGAAAGAGCATAAAGACCTAATGGATAACATTGATAATGAAGCTTATGCAAGTAAGTTTGGGGAGAAAGCTTCGAATAAGCCTAATAGTCCAGCAACAAAGCGCAGTAAAAGATCTCGTGTTTCATCGAGTGCTAATGGTGAAGCCAATGTCCCTGATGCTGAAGCAAATGTCCCTGGTGCTCGTCGTGCTTGTACTAAAACCAAAAAATCTAGAAATTAGATTGTGGTTGTCTTGTTAGAGAACATCATTTTCAATTGATTTGCAAGAAACTTATTTCGGATTATAAGTTCTAACATCATTTTCATACTAAAGCCAATATCGTTTTAAAGGTTTTTTATGGATAACTTCTAACATTATGTTTAATGTTAATGAATGGTTTATTTTATGGATGATGAATGAATTTTAAGTTGTTTTTGTGAATTATCGATTGATTTGCAAGAGACTCATACTTCATAAATAACTTTGTTGAAATTTTGCATTACAATCGGTAGATAAGTGGTATGCATCACCTACCGATTAAGCTTGTTGATCCACAATCGGATGATAATTATCTACCGATTATACCTGCTGGTCCAAAATCAAGTAATAATTTTCTACCGATTACACCTGCTGATGGAACTGCTTGGTTTCTGGACACATTTTACATTATAATCGGTAGTAAATACATTTTCTTAGACTACCGATTATGGAGTATGCAAATTTTAGAAATTTTATAAAATTTTCAATTTTGAATTTGAGGCAACATCTACAATCGGTAGTAGATATACATTTTCTTAGACTATCGATTATAAATATGATAATTTTGGAAATTTTATAAATTTTTCAATTTTGAATTTGGGGCAACATCTATAATCGGTAGTAAATACATTTTCTTAGACTACAGATTATGGGGTATGCTAATTTTGGAAATTTTATAATTTTTTCAATTTTGAATTTGGGGAAACATCTATAATCGGTAGTAAATACATTTTCTTAGACTATCGATTATGCGGTATACGAATTTTGGAAATTTTATAATTTTTTCAATTTTGAATTTGGGGCAACATCTATAATCGGTAGTAAATACATTTTCTTAGACTATCGATTATGGAGTATGCAAATTTTGGAAATTTTATAAAATTTTTAATTTTGAATTTGGGGCAACATCTACAATCGGTAGTAAATACATTTTCTTAGATTACCGATTATGAATATGATAATTTTGAATTTTTTTCAAAATTTTCAATTTGAATTTTGGGCAACATCTATAGTCGGTAGTAAATACATTTTCTTAGACTACCGATTATGGAGTATGGAAGTTTTACAAATTTTTCAATTTTGAATTTGGGGCAACATCTATAATCGGTAGTAAATACATTTTCTTAGACTACTGATTATGGAGTATGCAAATTTTGGAAGTTTTACAAGTTTTTCAATTTTGAATTTGGGGCAACATATATAATCGGTAGTAAATACATTTTCTTAGACTACCAATTATGAATATGATTATTTTAGAAATTTTAGAAATTTTCAATTTTGAATTTGGGGAAACATCTATAATCGGTAGTAAATACATTTTGTTAGACCACCGGTTATACCTCTTGAAGTACAATCGGGTGCTAATTATGTACCGATTAAGCTGATGGAACTGATTGGTTTCTGGACACATTTTACTTTACACTCGGTAGTAAATACATTTTCTCAGACTGTCGATTATGGAATATGAAAATTTTCGAAATTTGATAAAATTTTCAATTCGAATTTGGGGCAAAATCTATAATCGGTAGTAAATAAAGTTTCATAGACTGCCGATTGTATAAATCGGAAGGTAAGGTGATCCCGATACTTCTGATTGTTTATATTCGTATGAACTTAGTGTACATATTTTCTGTACACTCTTATTACACGAGGCCTCAATAATTTTTTTTTCTGAAAAAAAAGAGCAGTTGGGACTCTAATTTATATAAGGAGGGTGACCGCTTCTCATTTATGCACCTCCAATACATTTTAATTCTGCAACATTAAAGTAATCATCTTCAAGATTAATGGCTCAACCGTTCACGGTAGAAGAAGATTTATCGCTATATAGGCACTATGTGTAATTTTATCCGAGGCGAGGAGAAGAACGTAGGAAAATTGGTGTAATGAGTATGAGTTATTTGGAGAGCATTCACGAACATTTTTGCGTTGACACTGGTAACCCCAATAACCGTAATAGAGCTGATCTTTTTTGTCGATTTAATTGCATAAGCATAGAAGTTGATCCATTTGTGAATTTAACTTATCTTGTCAATCGATATCGTTTGAGGGGTGAAACTAATGATGAAGTAATAGCGAGATTTCTCGATGAATGGCGATGATGGAAACGATCAAATTACCATTACGAAGCTCATTTCAATATCTTAAGGTGATGGACAGATTCAACCTGTTTATGGTTTGTCCACGCCGCTTAAGGTGAAGGGAATTCTCAAAGACAGAACATAAATCACGGAATAATTACCATGGATACATAATAGGTAGTTAGAATATACTATTATCTACTGATTATAGTCTTTGTAGTAACTTTTTAAAAATACTATGACGATATAATCTCTATGTAGGGAAAATGGGTTCTTGTGTTTGATTTTTTTATTATAATCAGAATTTATTGTTGTCATATATCTATCGATTGTCTCACTTGATTTTAACTTGATTTCCTGTTGACAATATTCAACATATTTGAAATTACAATATATTTATCTACTATCGTTCAAATCGGAAGATAATGGTGATCCCGATACTTCCGATTGTACAATATAATGTTGCCAAAAAACTTTCTCCATGTTACACAATGACGATAACAAAAAAAAATATAGCGTTAATATATTTTTCAATCACTTGTTTATAGAAAACAGAATTACGATAACACCGAAACATTGCATTAATATTTTTCTATCACTTGAAAATGCAATGTTCAAAATACATGTTCAACTAAACTACTCACAATCATCAATCAATTCAATTGGTCACTTGGGAAAGTTTGTTAAACGATCCCAACGCTCCATGTTATACTTGTATTGCTTCAACCACTCCTTGCAATGGTTAGTTGGGAAGTAATCCGACCACCTACTAAATGGAGGTAATGGACAATCTTCCGTTAACCTTAAACCGATAAAATGATTGCTATTAACCCATGCCATAATGATTCATCTATCCTTGAATGATTCATCACAACCTTCCTTGTGGGTGTAAACGTAACACTCACTCCTAAGGAAGGAGGAAAAAAATAATGTACCACGCAGTTCAAAACATTCGCTAAAAGATACCAACATTTCGACATTATCATCCAATATTTGGACTCGATTGTCTTCAATCCCTTTCGGCATTTTACACGATTATATAACTCTTTGAACTCTTGTTCTCTAATATATCTATCTCCTTCTCTCATCATTTCAATATAGAATTCCTTATCCTCCAATAGTTGGGCGGCCATCTTATTTCTTAAATATTGCCATTGGGTGATATTCTCGGTTACCGTCTCAGTAAAGTCTCATATTCGTTTCGAAGCAACATGAAAACCACAGTTTCCATCCCCATCGACATCGTCGGTGGATAAAACAAATGGTATAATGAGTAGAGGGAGTTGTTCCAAATACTCATCGTATATTGTATATGTACCTCGATTTGGTCTTCCGTGTATAGTTTGGGTTGGACTTACTTGTCGTGAGCTTGGTCCACCTTGATCCTTCCTTGGACGACCCATTTTCCTTAGAGTCGGCACATTTTGATACTCAGCTTCAATATGCTCATGCCTAGAAAGCTCTTGTTGACTAGATAACCATTCCTTCAACTCTTTTCTTTGAATTGACCTTGGTTTTTCGGTATTCGGCCTACCATCGTCTTTCCTTTCATTGTTTCTTCAACAACCTTTAGACAGCGGTAAAGGGCTTCCTCTAAATGGTGCATGAATTTTTATTTTTGTGTCCCCTTTGACGTAGAGCAACGTTCAAGTTTTCATGCAAATATTTCCGTCTCCACGAACGACGCATCATCAACCACCGGGGTGTTTGGAGTGAAAGATAATTGCTTCCAAAAGGGATGAATATAATTAGTGTCAATCACTTCAACATACCTACCAAGCATGTGACGACACGGGAGTCCAATAACTATCATCGTCTTGCAATTACAAATTGTAGTCTCATCATCGTGATCTCTATACAACTTCAATTGTTGTATCATGTAATTTATTGCCCACCAAGAAACTTTGTAAACTATACCCGTTAGAAGATTTTTATGTTTTAAATGTGCCAACGGGAATCTATGCCGACTTTTTTCCATTGAAACGTAAATCTTAGTGAGGTCACGATTGGTAAACTCATGGATTGCTTCTTGGACCGACACAACCCCATTTTGAATACCGACTAGTATTTTCTTCAATCGGCCATGAGACCCCTCTGTAATACTTGTTGCCTCGTGCTTGAAGTTCTGATATTCATATGTCCATGCAAACACATACTTATCCTTATATGGTCCCAACCATTGTGTTTTGCAATACTTAACTGGTTTGGGATAGTTCTTGCCCCATTTATCCTCAAAGTTCTTTAAGTTGTATTCATAAACTCCCTCTGTCATCGACCAAACTAGCTTATCCTATGCTTTTAGAAATGAAGACCACTTTTTTCCATCCTCGGCCCACTTTTCATCAGTTAACCTTTTCTCTTCTTCTCGTTCTTCCACGGTTAGTTTACTAATACGTTCATCCTCTTCCTTCGACCTCTTGATACCTTTTTTTTGTTTTTTAGCTTGGATATGAATATCTGCAATTGGATTTGATGTTGCATTAATGTGCCACGTACAAAGCAAATTTTGGGCTTCCGGAAACACTACCTTTATTGCATTCATCAAGGCTTGATCGTTATCCGTTATAATAACCCTTGGAAAATGCTCGCCATTATAAATCGGCCTTAATGTTTGCAACATCCAAATGAAATTTACATCATTCTCAGCCACCGTAAATGTGCATTTGTCCGAAGTATGGAAAACAATGTTCAACAACGGCATGTTGTACTTGTTTATCTTGTAAGTAGCATCTATCAACAAAATTTGATGAAAGCATTGAGCCAATTGGATCATCTTTGTATGTGCCAAGAAAATAAGAATCACTTTACCATCCGTTTCTTCTTTTCTCAACGTGTAATTGTGTTTCTTGGCTAACCACTATGATTGTTGCATAACCATTCGACCATCCCATTCTGTTCTTTTGATCGTTGATAGCGCCGACTTAATTATAGACAACGAAGACAAGTTGTTAGAGTCGTCCTCCTTTATCTTATATAGGATTGCACTCGCTTTCATTACGTTCCTCATAGACTTCACCTTCTCCATTTCATTTGGTTTTAACTTGGCAACCATTACGTGCCCAACAAGACTTTCCAGATCTTCGTGATTGTGACGACCATTAGCAACTCTAAACATTTTTCATACTTTATCTTCCTTACCGTCGGGCTTACTGAAGATAATCTTAAATGGGCATCCAATCTTCTTTGAATTATCTCGGTATTTCCTCTCCATCTTCTTTACGTATTTACGATATTTTGAGTTTTTCTCTCGCCACCTCTCTCAAAAATCATTTCAAATTGATCAACCCTCACGCAATTTTTCTGAACTACAAAGCACATCTTCTCTTTTTCCTTGTTGATAAGCCATTCCTTTGCCTCCGCCTTACTTCCAAATGTCTTAATGCGCATATAACAAAACAAATATCATAAGCATAACCATCTAACATACATTCTTAGAACAAGACTAGAGTGGGTAGGTAGCATACCAAATCATTTGCATAGTGTAGGGAAGTATCAGGACCCTCATATGAAACATGATTAACCGATTCAACAATCTACATAAAATAGCAATGAGTTAGACAACAACAATCGGTATATAATTATGTTCTTGTACTACCGATTAACGGTAATCGGTAGTTAATTCTATCCCCGTACTACCGATTAACCACAATCAGTAGTTAATTATGTTCCCGTACTACCGATTATAGAAAGAAATCAAGACAACTTCTGTACACAAAAACAAGTATAATTGGAGGTTTAATTTATTAAACAACAATCGATTACAATGGAATCGATAGATAAATTTGATCTTTAAACTACCGATTACAAAGTGCAAAATTTTTAAGTTTAATTCAATTCTGGCTACAATCACACTCGGTAGATATGTGATTATACAAACTACCGATTCTAAATCGATAGATAAAAATATTCACCCCCTACCGATTGTGAAAGATAAAGAGTTAGAAATTTTGTAAGTTTGGAGAAATTCATTTTTGGGGCGACAACTATAATCGGTAGATAATAATTCTTAAACTACCGATTATGAAAACAAAATTTGAACAAAATTCGATTTGGTGATTTTGATTAATCGGTAGCAATCATTCTTCACGAGACTACCGATTATAACATAATTTTGGCTCAGTCCAGTGTAATCGGTAGATATGGTACTCCATTATCTACCGATTCTGGGACGTCCATGGCATTAAATGTATACAAAAATAATTTTCTTTTGTTAACGATCACATACAAACACATACAAAGTGGGGTTTTGAGCTTCATAACACAACACCTGATTGTTTGATGCATTATTATCTTCATTTTGATGTGATTCATCGTTTTCTCTCGTTAAATCGTCATCTAGGGTTTCTTCCACACCAAAATTTGGATCATCCAACAAATATCCCAAATCGTCATTGAACCTTCAATATTATGTTCTTCATGATGTTTCTTACCTTCTTTCTCATACTCATCCATGTTTGTTATTGATTTTAGGTAAAACCTAGTTTTCCAAACTTCTTCTTCTTCTTCTTCTTCTTCTTCTTCTTCTTCTTCTCTAACACACTCTCTATTTCTTTTCTAAAACTATATCAAATAATTTCTAACACTAACTATAACCAAAATTAACTAACTAATTAATCAACATTAATACTAATTAAACAATAACAGATTAGACATTAAGGAAAATATATGAATAAGTGATGTGTTTATATTACTTCTTAATGCCTTTATTTTGTTTTATTAGTTGCCTTAAATTTTTTTTAAATCGCTCTTAAAAATCCGAGGTTTTAGAGCATCCTCAATATTTTTTATCCTTTCTAACATACCTTGATCTATTCCAGGCTTTTCGATATTAAATTTTCCTCCCTCAAGATCTTCAAGCCACATGGATGAAAGAGGTTTCATGTCCATTTTTTTAAGATTGTCGTTCCCTGTGCAACAATCCATAAAATTTCTAAAACATCAGTAAATAGTAATTCGTAACGGGAACATACACTTAAAAAGTCATTAACTTGGAAGTTCATAGCTGACTCGATCATGGAGTCGTCAACATTGTCCTTAATAAGTTGAAAAGTTGATTCTCCATATGACATCATGGCATCAAAATTTTGTCGTTGCTTTTGGTCCGGATCCGATTTCGAGAGATTTTTAGCTAAACTGACAACCTCTGTAAGGAGAGGTCATATATCATGAGATAAGCTTTGGTTAGCTTGCATCGTTTCCTCTGAAAGAAATATAGAGTATTATCCCGTGAAAGCTAAAGGGAAAATCAGGAATATATTCAGGATTTATGAATTTATCAAGTGATCTGTTACGTAAGACCAGTTCCTATGCACCTCTTAAATAATTAAATATGGTCTTTTTGAGTCATGTAGACCTGTTAAATAGATAAAATGACATTTTAAACGCTCAACTTTGGAGGTTTGAACTGCGCGTCAGAGTGTCTGTCTCTAACTAAATATTTTATATTCTTCTCTCATACTTTTTAGTTATTTTAATATACTTTTATTATATCAGAGGTCCACTAAATACAGTATAATATCTAAAAACCTCACCAAACATATATAAACATATTTTTTATCATCAAGGGTTCCACAAAATACAATTAAATATATTATTCTACTCAAATTTATCAGTTTTACCATAGTGGAGAAACACATTTGTCCGTCCACGTGGATGGCCAAACTAACCCATTTGATAGGGGTGCATAGAAACTGTGGTAACAAAAGATATTTAGAAATCTATCCTGAATATATCTGGTTCAAAATTTTGTATTCGATTTTTTTCGTTCCAAAATTATTGTATTAATCATGTATTTCGATTTACTGATATAATTAAATATTATATAATTATATTTTATTATCAATGAAGTTTACGATTTTCATGTTCCTCCTTCCTTTTAAAAAACAAATAAATAAATAAATATATATATATATATATATATATCATATTTCATCCAAAGCGCTGTTGTGTGGTTAAACACGTACACACATGTAATTCCACGTGTGATAAAATGACAGTGTTACCCTTAAACAAATTGAAGAATGATTTCCACTCTCATGTTGTGTACATGGAAGTTTTTCTAAAATTCGATTAAGAATTAAGATCTCAATACATTGATTACTGAATCCGAAATTGTAAATGGTCTCATTAGTTAGATACATTACACTAATCTATAATGGAGTTGCAGTCTACCCGCCTTATGATTTTCCCTCTCTACATGCATGACAACCAGGAATATACACCCTGCACATCCTAAGATGTATCATTATTAACCGTTGTGGTTGCTTAATATTTTTGATGTTCGGTATTATAAGATATGCACTGCATCGCAGTTACTTTTCTCTTTTTAAAAACTGTTAGGTCTTTTCATTTTTTTCAGGTCTCTCCACATTTTGATGTTTGGTCTCGCTGATATAATTTGTGAATTTGAGTTAGGGGACATCGAAACAGGGTTTGTGCCAACTCAAAGAAAAAAAAATGCAAAACTTCATTTGCATCTGGGTAAGTTGTCATTAAAATTCGCGGTTTGATTGTTAATATTTCACGATCCTATTTTGATTGTCTGTATGATTTCTGGGTCTACTGGGGGTTTGTGGGATTCATTTCCGTTTAAAAGTTGCATCGATCTAGAAAGTTCTCTTAATGAAGAGAATAAAAATGAAATATGCACTATTCGGGATTATAACAAATCGCATCTCTAATATTTCAAGGTAAATCTTTTCCATCCAGGTTTTTTGTTTTGTTCCACTGTGGGACGTAAACCTACTATAATCAGGCATACTGTAATGTATCTAATTTGAACTCGGTCATACTGGCTTTCAAATTTACCATGAGAATTGACCAGGACAATGATGGTAAATCATACAAACTATTTGATCTATTTTAATGTGACCTTCCTTGCTGTCTCCGATGATTTGAAAGTTAGAAAACTGGATTAGCTAGTTATTCAATGGTCTCATTGTCTTTCATCTCTTTTTGATGCAGGTAGCCAATTTGTATGCCGTTAGCAGCAGCGGATGCATTCAATACCTTTTTTTTTTTATTAGTGTAACAGTGAAGGAAGACTGGCCAGGGCCAAGTTTGAATAGGACTGCCATCACTTTTTGTGTATTTATATCAGAGTTTTTTTTTTTTTGGTCAATCAACGTATTTCAATTATTTAAATTAAAATAGTGATGACATGATCGCTTATAAGGAAAACAAAAACATCAAAATACAAGACAATTGGAGCCTTAATATAAATAAAGATATCAATTACAATTAAATCACAAATAGAAAGAGTCATAAACTATAAAGATACCCAATTTTTATCTATATAGTAGGGAGGAATGATGGTATTATCCGGAATCAACTCCGACCATTTAATTTGATTTTCTTCTTCTTTGATAAGAGATGCTCCTAAAGAGATGAATATTTTGCCGGTAATCTTGTATACCCAAACAAACTCGGATGCCCAAAATCTCTTAAAATAGATTCAAAACGATTTCGTTTTGAATAGTCGATGTTTTTGATTCGAGAACAGCAAGCCACGATCCAGCCATTAAGATTTGAAGAAATCACACACAAAGCGAAGAGACAATCGCCCTAAATGACGAAGAAAAATCACCCCAAATAGCGAAGAAATATGTCGAAAGACAATAAAATAAAGAAAAAATAGATTTTATTCGATTAACTATTAACTAAAACTTAAAAAAGAAAAGAAATCTTATTTAGATCTGGTCCTTTTTGGAGGCTAAGGTTGGTTTTTTTCCTTTGGTAAAATGAGGACGAGAAGAGAGAAAAGAGAACTTTTTTTTTTTAATAGCAAGCATATATCAGAGTTAAGTTTACTGATGATCTTATCATCTTTGTACATAATTCATGCTTTCCTTGCCGGAATGTAACAACCTCTTCTCAAAGTTGTGGAGTGATTGATATTTTTTAAGTGAAGACTACAATTAAAATTTAGTTGCCACCTTTAATATCTCAATTATTTTAATAATTATACAATATTCTTTTCTTAGATTTAAAGTGTAGAGAGATTGATTTTTTTTAATAAAACTACAGTTAAAATGGAGTTACCGTCCTAATATATAAATTCTTCTACTTCTTGAATATTTGATTTTTGAAGAGTCTTGACAGTGATGTACTAACTATCTTTTTAACAATTTAGTTAAACTTTATTATTACGGAAATGAATAGCATTCCAAATTCTTACTGTAATTTGAATTTTTGAAAATTCTGTTTTTTATGAGTTTATTTGATTTTGGTACCTTGGTTTTGTCCAGATTTAGTGTTTTTATTTATATTTATCCAACGTTAGATTTTAGTACCTGGAATCACTATTCACCCGTTAAGACCCGTAAAATGATGACGTGTCATTTTTTTCCGTCAATTAAATGTGAATTACTAAAAAAAATAAATTTTGCTAACAATGACAAACCAAGTCCCTAACGATTAAGATCTACGGTTTATATTAGATCTTGTTCCATCTCAAAGATGAACGGTTACGATCGACCTAACTATTATAACTAACGGTTAAGATCGACCACTTCACTTCCTCCCTCGTTGTCTCCGCTTCTCCTCTTCTTCCTTCTCAAAACCTCATTCGAAGAACTTTCCTGATTGAAGAAATGGCAGAGAATTCTTCCTTCTCATATTTTCTTCAATGCTAGGTTTTCTTATAGTTGTAATCTCCTCTTAGTCTTCTTCTTAAAATATTTTTAGGTTTTATTCAGATCTAGGTATGATTTTGATTTTGTAATCTCCTTTTAGGGTTTCTCCTCAAAACCCCTTTTCCTGTAATTCTTTATCTGCATCTGGATTAGGATCAAGCAACTCGTTTAAGAAGAAACTGAAGATGGATACATGGTCTGAATGGATGCACCCTTTTTTAGTATTTCAGACTTCGTGAGACACTAATTACAAAGTATAAGTAATGGCTCTTGGGATTTTGAGAGTAGAAACGTGCTTTTCAAGGTTAGTGCTAGAGTAATCCTCAATAAGTAATGGTGTAATTTTAATTATGTCATTATTCTAATGGATTTCTATACCTGGATTGAGGTCTAAGTCCATCAATTTCAATATGTTTCTATTTGTAGTTCTTCTTTTTAACAATATATGGGTTTATGTTTGAAACAGAAATGGCAGAGCAAAAGAAAGTCTGTGATGGTGAGCCGAGGAAGGAAATGGAAGAAAGAAGTGGTTCTTGCTGTGAAGATGATTGACAGAGAATTGGGTCGAGCAACAACAACAGTGATATGAATTCAGGTATGGATCAGATTTAGAGTTGAGAATAAGTAGAAGAGGGTCTGTATTAATTCAAGAATTGGGTGTAGGTGAAACAAGTTCATCGAGAAATCAGGTCGAGAAAGGAATTGATGATGATGGGTTTTTAGGGATAAGGAATTATGGGTTTGCTTTGGATTGAAGTTTGACAAAGATGTGAAACAAGAAAATCACCAGAAAAAGGGAGGATGAAAGAAGGTTGTTGCCCGTAAATTGAATGCTAAATTGAAATGTATTTTGATTGAATGAGTTGATTGTGTTGGCTTGGTGTGAATTCAGTTTGCAGGGAAGGATTTTGGAATGATTAGAAAGAACAACGAAGTCATGCCTGAATTTCCTACAGAGACGCACACAATGTGTTTGCTTAAAGGCCTGAACGACCCGTTCTTAACAATTTCAACTCCAGATTACTTTGCCATTTCACCAAATTCAGGCATTCAGTTAGCCATGGGTCCAGTGGGTATTTGGCAAGGAAGTTCTAATCAGTAGGTCGTGTTCTCGACAATTGAGGCTGTGAAAATATACAAAACGAGTACTGCAGGCGAGTCTTTCTCATATGGGTGCTTTAATTAAAACAATTTAACATATGCAAATGAATACTAATTAGAGGTTTCTCTGTTGGATGTGTCAATGATGCTGCTCAAATCTGCAATTTTCCGAATTGATATTTTATTCGTATTTAAACTTTTATTGCCAATTCAATTTCATCATGTCATCTAATTCTATGTACTGTATGACACACCAATATGTCAGTCATTCCATTAATTGACATACTGCTACCGCGATTTATTCTCTAGAATGACATTATTACATGATTAGTGTAGTAAATATGGTGAGCATTTTCGAATCTCCTCGACAGTGTGATGGTCAGGGTGATATCCTATCTGGAAGGTTTGTAACTATCTACTCCATTTTTCTTTATCCGTTTGTTTTTAGAATTCCAGTTTTACTCATATTTAACTTAACTTACTTTTATAATTTTTGCAGTTCAAACAGTGAAAATAACCTATTAACGTCTAATTGAAAACGGTCATTAAGCGGTTCTAATTTTAATAAAGCACGACTAAGGGTCCGTGACCTTCCACCACGACTGAGACAGTATTGGAAATATCAGAATGTAAATGGGTAATGTTCATTTTTCAATCAGTGGCTTTTGAATTAAAAGGGAGCTTGCAATTCAAAGGGAGCTTGCATAGCAGAAGAAGATTGAAGTGATGCAGTTGCAGGCTACTTCTCCTGTATTGTTTCTTGTTTTTTGTTCATGTAAGGTTACTTCTCATATTCATGAATTTGTATTTTCTAATAGTTTCTATTGGGAATTGATTTTTTGAAAATCTAAGAATCTGACCGTTGGATATGAAGAATCATAGCCATATGATGTATAAGAAGGCACGTGAGTTTTAAAAACTCACGTGTTAACGGCATTAAGTATTAATTTTTTTTTTTAAAAAAAATCTAAACGGAAGTCAGTACTTTAACTTTGCCATCCAGGGTGAACAGTGGTTCCAGGTACTAAAGTCTAACGTTGGACAAACGTAAGTACGAACACTAAATCTGGACAAAACCCAGGTATCAAAGTCAAATAAATTCTTCTTCATTCATTTGTTTTAAAATGCTTTTATTTACACACATATCAAGTATATGTATTTGGGCGTCAAATTGTTTTCTTTGATCATGTGATTGGAAGAATTAAACAGACATCTTAAAATATGAATTAATTTTTCCAAATCAGTAGAATTTGAGTTGATTGTGTTGCATAATCGGTTATGACTTATGAGTTTTCACAACTGAATATTGAGTAATTAGCTTAGATAGTGAACTAATTTTGAGCCAAACTTCGATTAGACTAATCTCCCAGTGCGACGCACGGGTTACTATCTAGTAGGGTGCTAAAAATAATCCTCCCAGAACAGAAATTCTCGCCTCACTAAATGATACGGAATGGACCTGGTATATGAAAATAAAAGGATGTGATTGGGATTATTAATAACTGTAGGGATGTAATTATAACTTATAAATATATTCTGTTTGACCCATCTGACCAAGGTGCCTAAATCGTCATCTGAGTACGATAATTAAAAACTCCAACCTTTCCCCTTTTCGTTCTCCTCTAATTAAGGTTTTATAAAATTTGCAGAGAAAATTAGGGTTTTTCTCAGTTGAAGATAATAATTTTAGTGAAGATGGTTACAACCACAAGAAGGAAGTCTAAGATTACAAATATTGTTGTAGCAGGAGAATCAGAACACATTGAAAAATGAGAACTTATATTAGTGGTGTCTGTTAAAATTTCGTTTTTAAGCACCTTTGAGGTTTCGGTAGTAAACTGAACATAAAATGATGAAGCCAATTGGTGCAATTTTATGCATTTTATTCTAATATCCTTTTACTAAAATTATTTTTAAATTATTATAATATATTTTAAACCATTTTCATTGGTATTGGTGGTGTCTGTTAAAATTTCGTTTTTAGGCACCTTTGAGGTTTTGGTAGTAAACTGAATATAAATTGATGAAACAATTTGGTGCACTTCTGTGCAATTTTTTGTAATATCCTTTTACAAACACTATTTATATAGTATTAAAATATATTTTGAACCATTTCTATTGGTGTTGGTGGTGTCTGTTAAAATTTCATTTTTAGGCACCTTTGAGGTTTTCGTAGTAAACTGAATATAAATTGATGAAACAATTTGGTGCAATTCTGTGCAATTTTTTATAATATCCTTTTACAAACACTATTTATATAGTATTAGAATATATTTTGAACCATTTACATTGGTATTGGTGGTGTCTGTTAAAATTTCGTTTTTAGGCAACTTTGAGGTTTCAGTAGTAAACTGAATATAATTTGATGAAGCAATTTGGTGCACTTCAGTGAATTCTATTGTAATATCCTTTTAAAAACACTATTTTTATAGGAATATAAGTTATTTTGAACCATTTGCATTGGTATAGGTGGTGTCTGTTAAAATTTCGTTTTTAGGCATCCTTGAGGTTTCGGTAGTAAACTGAATATAATTTGATGAAGCCATTTGGGGCACTTCTACGCATGTTTTTGGAATATCCTATTACAAACTCTATTTTTACAATATTAGAAGATATTTTGAACCATTTTCATTGGTATTGGTGGTGTCTGTTAAAATTTCGTTTTTAGGCACCTTTGAGGTTTCATAGTAAACTGAATATGAATTGATGAAGCCACTTGGTGCTTTTCAGTGAATTTTATTGTAATATCATTTTACAAACACTATTTTTATAGTATTATAAGTTATTTTTAACGATTTCCGTTGGTATTGGTGGTGTCTGTTAAAATTTCGTTTTTAAGCACCTTTGAGATTTCGGTAGTAAACTGAATATAAATTGATGAAGCAAGTTAGTGCTCTTATGTGCATTTTTTTGTAATATCCTTTTAAAAATAATTTTTTTATATTATTATTATATATTTTAAACTATTTCCATTGGTATTGATGGTGTCTGTTGAAATTTCATTTTTAGGAACTTTTGAGGTTTCGACAGTAAACTGAATATAAATTGATGAAGCAATTTGGTGCACTTCTAC
The DNA here is from genome assembly GCA_023531435.1 of Papaver californicum. Classification (NCBI taxonomy): domain Eukaryota; kingdom Viridiplantae; phylum Streptophyta; class Magnoliopsida; order Ranunculales; family Papaveraceae; genus Papaver; species Papaver californicum. The sequence goes on along the minus strand of JAJJMC010002249.1, from coordinate 8,881 downwards.
GCATTTTTTTGGAATATCCTTTTACAAACACTATTTTTTACATTATTAGAAGATATTTGGAACAATTTTCATTGGTATTGGTTGTGTCTGTTGAATTCTGTTTTTAAGCACCTTTGAGATTTAGGTAGTAAACTGAGTTTAAAATAATGAAGCAACTTGGTGCACTTCAGTGAATTTTATTATAATATCCTTTTATAAAAACTATTTTTATAGTATTATAAGTTATTTTGAACCATTTCCATTGGTACTGGTGGTGTCTGTTAAAATTTCGTTTTTACGCACCCTTGAGGTTTCGGTAGTAAACTGAATATAATTTGATGAAGCCATTTGGTGCACTTCCGTGCCTTTTTACTAACCCTATTTTTAAATTATTATAATATATTTTAAACCATTTCCATTGGTATTGGTGGTGTCTGTTAAATTTCGTATTTAGGCACCTTTGAGGTTTTGGTAGTAAACTGAATATAAAATGATGAAGCCATTTAGTGCACTTCTGTGCAATTTTTTGTAATATCCTTTTACAAACACTATTTTTATAGTAAAATAAGTTATTTTGAACCATTTCCATTGGTATAGGTGGTGTATGTTAAAATTTCGTTTTTAGGCATCTTTGAGGTTTCGGTAGTAAACTGAATATAATTTGATGAAACCAGTGGTGCATTTCTACGCATGTTTTGGAACATCCTATTACAAATACTATTTTTACAGTATTAGAAGATATTTGGAACCATTTCAATTGGTATTGGTGGTGTCTGTTAAAATTTCGTTTTTAGGCACCTTTGAGGTTTCAGTAGTAAACTGAATATAAAACGATGAAGCCACTTGGTGTTTTTCAGTGAATTTTATTGTAATATCATATTACAAACACTATTTTTATAGTATTAAAGTTATTTGGAACCATTTCCATTAGTATTGGTGATGTCTGTTAAAATTTCTTTTTTAGGCACCTTTTAGGTTTCTGTAGTAAACTTAATATAATTTGATGAAGCCATTTGGTGCACTTCTACGTATTTTTTTGGAATATCATTTTACAAACACTATTTTTACAGTATTAGAAGATATTTTAAACCATTTCCATTGATGTTGGTGGTGTCTGTTAATATTTCGTTTTTAGGACCTTTGAGGTTTCGGTAGTAAACTGAATATAAAACGATGAAGCCACTTGGTGCACTTCATTGAATTTTATTGTGATATCCTTTTACAAACACTATTTTTATAGTATTATAAGTTATTTTGAACAATTTCCATTGGTATTGGTGGTGTCTGTTAAAATTTCGTTTTTAGGCACCTTTGAGATTTCGGTAGTAAACTGAAAATAAATTGATAAATCAATTTGGTGCTCTTATGTGCATTTTTTTGTAATATCCTTTTAGAAACACTATTATTATAGTATTAGAAGATATTTTATACCAATTAAATTGGTATTGGTGGTGTCTGTCAAAATTTCTTTTTTAGGCACCTTTGAGGTTTCGGTAGTAAACTGAATATAAAATGATGAAGCCATTCGGTGCACTTTTGTGCATTTTTTTCTAATATCCTTTTACAAACACTTTTTTTATAGTATTATAAGATATTTGGAACCATTTCCATTTGTATTGGCGGTGTCTCTTAACATTTCGTTTTTAGGCACCTTTGAGGTTTCAGTAGTAAACTAAATATAATCTGATGAAGTCATTTGTTGCACTTCTAAGCATTCATTTGTAATATCCTTTTAAAAACACTATTTTTACAGTACTAGAAGATATTTTGAACCATTTCCATTGGTGTTGGTGGTGTCTGTTAAAATTTCATTGTTAGGCACCTTTGAGGTTTTTGTAGTAAACTGAATATAAAACGATGAAGCCACTTGGTACACTTCACTGAATTTTATTGTAATATCCTTTTACAAACACTATTTTTATAGTATTATAAGTTATTTTGAACAATTTTCATTGGTATTGGTGGTGTCTCTTAAAATTTCGTTTTTAGGCACCTTTGAGATTTCGGTAGTAAACTGAAAATAAATTGATGAATCAATTTGGTGCTCTTATGTGCATTTTTTTGTAATATCCTTTTAAAAAACAGTTTTTTTATATTGTTAATATATATTTGAAAATATTTCCATTGGTATTGATTGTGTCTGTTGAAATTTCGATTTTAGGATCTTTTGAGGTTGCGCTAGTAAAATGATTATATATTGATGAAGCAATTTGGTGCACTTCTGTGAATTTTTTTGTAATATCTTTTTTAAAACAATATTATTATAGTATTACAAGGTATTGTATACCAATTCGATTGGTATTGGTGGTGTCTGTTAAAATTTCGTTTTTAGGCACCTATGAGGTTTCGGTAGCAAACTGAATATAAAATGATGAAGCCATTTAGTGCACTTTTGTGCATTTTATTATAAT
>JAJJMC010002224.1:0-10000 GCA_023531435.1 Papaver californicum | reverse complement strand
TAGTTCAAATTTTTCTTGATCTATGGATTCCGTGCTCCAGATATTAGAATCAATATCCGACGGGGTAGAACCATCTCTGTCGAGATGACAGACCTATTTCTCTGTACTATCAATAGGATCAATTATAACAAGTCACACACTCATATTCCGGAAATACCGAAACAAAGAAATTCCGCGGTCGAACTACCAAAATGCCCTATAAAAAAAATCCTAAGTAATTCATTTTCTATTGAAAAGCCAGGATTTCATGGTTATTATGGACCTAATTCATTGAAATCCCGTCCAGTAAAACAGAAGAATTATAAATCTCTAAAATAATACATAGGAATACCGCAAATAAAGCCATCGCGACACCCATCAAAGGGGTAGTTCCCCATCCAGGAGCTACTTTACCATATTCCGAATTCAACGGTTTCAATAAAGCTCCTACATTTGTTCGTCTTGGACCAGATCTAGAACTACCCTCAACGGTTTGTGTAGCCATAAATACTCTTGCATTGGTTGAGATCTGTTGACTTTGTATACCATTCCGTTGTAAATAAACGATCTTATCATAGATCCATTGTGGTCTTGAAATTATATAATAATGGAAACAGCAACCCTAGTCGCCATCTTTATATCTGGTTCACTTGTAAGTTTTACCGGGTACGCCTTATATACCGCTTTTGGGCAACCCTCTCAACAACTAAGAGATCCATTCGAGGAACACGGGGACTAGTTGAAGTAATGTAATGAGCCTCCCTATAGGGAGGCTCATTACATTACTTCAATTGAGATAATGAAAAATTATTTCTTAGTCGGAACCTTAGGTGGTTCTCGAAAAAAGATAGCGAAAAAAATAATCCCTAGAGTCGAGACTAAGAGGAATGTATAAACCAATGCTTCCATAGATTCGATCGTGGTTTACAATTATAGCTTCCACACCTGTTCATTTGGGATCAGCTCCCAGATAAGATAAAGAAAGGACAAGAATCAAAGAAAAAAAGGTGATTCAAATCAAGATTTCTCCAGTACCTTATGTTATGTTAAATCACAAAAAGAAAATAGAGTCGAAAGAAACCGGAGCAATGTTGTCTCAGACTACCTGTCTCCTTGTAGTTGGATCTCCAAGTTTTTGGAATGCTCCAAATTCCACTTGAGAATCCAAATCTGGGTCAATACCAGCAAAAACATCTCTGAACAAAGTTCTAGCACCATGCCAGATGTGTCCGAAAAAGAAGAGCAAAGCAAATGAGGCATGCCCAAAAGTGAACCAACCCCTTGGACTGCTACGAAAAACACCATCGGATTTCAAAGTAGCACGATCTAATTCAAAAATCTCGCCCAATTGAGCACGTCTAGCATATTTTTTCACGGTAGCAGGATCGCTATAACTGACTCCATTCAGTTCACCGCCATAGAACTCAACAGTTACACCTACCTGTTCGACACTATACTTGGATTCTGCCCTTCGAAAAGGAACATCGGCTCTCACAATTCCGTCTCCGTCTACCAAAACTACTGGAAATGTTTCAAAAAAAGTAGGCATGCGACGTACAAAAAGCTCATGGCCTTCCTTATCTCTAAAGATAGGATGTCCTAACCACCCAACGGCTATTCCATCCCCGCTGTCCATTGAACCCGCTCGGAATAATCCCCCTTTGGCTGGATTATTACCAATGTAATCATAAAAAGCCAATTTTTCGGGAATTTTAGACCAAGCTTCTGATACACTCTGATTTTCGGCTAGCCCAGCGCTAACCCTGCGATATATTTCTTGCTGGAAATATCCTTGGTCCCATTGATAACGAGTAGGACCAAATAATTCGATCGGGGTTGTTGCTGAACCATACCACATAGTTCCAGCAACAACGAAAGCTGCAAAAAAGACAGCAGCGATACTACTGGAAAGGACAGTTTCAATATTACCCATACGTAATCCTTTGTATAGACGTTGAGGCGGGCGGACACTAAGATGGAAGAGGCCCGCTAATATGCCTAAGGTACCTGCTGCAATATGATGAGAGGCTATTCCTCCCGGAACAAAAGGATCAAAACCTTCTACACCCCACGCAGGATTTACAGATTGTACTTTTCCAGTCAGTCCATAAGGATCGGACACCCATATTCCAGGACCATACAAGCCTGTTACATGAAATGCGCCAAACCCAAAGCAAGCGACCCCTGATAGAAATAAATGAATTCCAAAGATCTTGGGCAAATCCAAAGAAGGTTTTCCTGTACGTTCATCACAGAAAATTTCTAGATCCCAATATACCCAATGCCAGATAGCTGCCAAGAAGCACAAGCCAGAAAACAAAATATGTGCCCCGGCCACACCTTCGTAACTCCAAATACCCGGATTCGTTATAGTCCCTCCTGTGATACTCCAACCACCCCAGGAATTCGTTATTCCTAAACGAGTCATGAAAGGTATAACGAACATACCTTGTCTCCACATTGGATCAAGAACTGGGTCAGAGGGATCAAAAACAGCTAATTCGTATAGAGCCATCGAACCGGCCCAACCAGAAACTAGAGCTGTATGCATTATATGGACAGAAAGTAACCGGCCGGGATCATTCAATACAACGGTATGAACACGATACCAAGGCAAACCCATGGAAATACCCCTTTATCAAAGAAAAATAGATACTATGTTACTTTATCGCATTGGAAAAGACTCTGCTTATGCTATGGACTTCTCCTTTTCAATGGATTATCTCGGAGCAAGGGTGCATTTATATTGCATTCCGTTGGTAATAACAGAAAAATTCTGTTCGTAGGAACAAAGAGAAGCAAATCTATTCTATACCCGATAAGTACCAATACGCAATGGGGGGATGGGTCCCATTTTAGATGAGTGAATTAGAGATGCTTGTTCATCATTTGAACATCGCAGCTCATTCATAATAATTTTTTTTATTCATTCCATCTTCTTCGATGAACTTTACAATCTATGGATAAAACCCGAAAACATAAATATTATGAAAAAAAGAAAACCCGTTGTTACGTTTCCACATCAAAGTGAAATTTTAGTACTTAAAAACCTTTTTCTTTCATTTAATGCCTATTGGTGTTCCAAAAGTACCTTTTCGGATTCCTGGAGAGGAAGATTCGGTTTGGGTTGACGTATAGTGCGACTTGTCAGACATATTGGGTCATATGGGATTTCCCCGTTTTCTCCCCCGATCGAGATATCCTCTGTTTCACCCAAGAAAGATTGATTGAACCATCAATAATTTGAAGCGTGAAGTGCAATTAGAGCAATTTATTTGGGGGATCAATATGCATTTTTCAATTAGAAGAATTTATGGTTGGCTTGGTTGGACCAAAAAAATGAAGTATCCAGGCTCCGTTCAAAAAAACCCAATCGGTAAAATATGTATGATTACCTTTTGTATCATAAAGAATTCCTATATTATACCAGCGACCTCAAACCGCCAATCAATCGACGGAGTGAGTCATCATACTTTTCCAGTGATTGGCGGAAGCGGAAGACATAAAATGAATAAAAAAAGTATTAGCAAACAAAAGAAGCGGTATTGGGATCATTTGTCCTATATGTGCAAATAGAGGTCGGGTAAATCTTTCCCCGGAGTAGAGCATAAACCTAAACGAATTGAAGAGGCCCATTCCGGAACAAGAAAATGACATCGTAATCGGAATTGGATTTCGATGAAACAATATATCAATGAGGGTAAATTTAGTGAGCTCTTTTTAGGGGTAAGTGAGTCAAAACCCTGCTCTGCTTTCTTGAAAAATAGAAGACTAAAGGCCCTTCATTCATTAGGAGTTAGAAAAATCCTCCTATGAAAAAAGGGGAAAATAAAGAGGGCTGGAATCGACACATTGATTCTTTTTTTTTGAACCGTATGCATCTAAAGGTGCGTGTACGGTCCCTAAGGGATACAATTTTGTCCTAATCAACCGACTTCATCGAGAAAGAATACTTTTTTTAGGCCAACAAGTCGATAGCGAGATCGCAAATCAACTTATGGGTCTCATGATATATCTCACTATAGAGGATGATACAAAAGATGTTTATTTGTTTATAAACTCCCCCGGTGGGTGGGTAACACCCGGAATAGCTATGTATGATACTATGCAATTTGTGCAACCAGATGTACATACAATATGCATGGGATTAACCGCTTCAATGGGGTCTTTCGTCCTGGTCGGAGGAGAAATTACCAAACGTCTAGCATTCCCTCACGCTTGGCGCCAATGAGTTTTTTATTTGAGAGAAAAAAGAAGACTATGCCTTCGCCAGATAAAATATGAAAAATAAAGTAATAATAGCATGGCACTTCGAGTTCGATATGAGCAAACCATCATTGTTCTTTTATAACATGAGATTCCGTATCGAGAGAGTAGTATGAGACAAAAGGAATTTCTGATTTGATTTTATCTATCGGGGTTCGATTTCAGCGTCACAAACTTTTTTGTTTTCACATCACACATCAGAGGGCTCTTTCCTATATTTCTGTTACGAAATAGTATTAAAATGAAAAAACATACACAAGATTATCCTTTCCCTATTTGATCGGATCAAAAAGAAACTTTGGGATTGCTGAATTACAGACGAGATAAATATATAAAGCAACGGAACCATCATAGTATTTTTTAACTCTCCCGAAAGAAAGGGTGGTAAATGGATTATTTACCGATCTGGGTTTGATAGATCCTCCACTTTAGGTAAAAGTAGATTCCATTCTAGAGCCGTATGCAATGCGCAAAAAATGCCTGTACGGTTCTTCAATTCGATTTTTTCTTGTCTCTTTCTATCATTGAGACAGAGGAAGCATTCATTATGTTATATCATCAGGGTAATGATCCACCAACCTGCTAGCTCTTTTTACGAGGCACAAACAGGAGAATTTGTCCTGGAAGCGGAAGAACTGCTGAAACTTCGCGAAACCCTCACAAGGGTTTATGTACAAAGAACGGGCAATCCATTATGGGTTGTATCCGAAGACATGGAAAGGGACGTTTTTATGTCAGCAACAGAAGCCCAAGCTCATGGAATTGTTGATCTTGTAGCGGTCGAAAATACCGGGGACTTCACGTAAATCTGTGATTCCATTCCGTTTCGAACCATAATTGACTGAGCTATGTTATTTCCTATTTTATTTTCTTACCGAGGTTAAAAGTGGTAGTGGGAAAATATTCAATGAAACGAGAGGAATTCATAATCATCCGGTTAGGATCGATCTAAACCAGCCCATTCTGTATACGATCCAGCATGCCAACTATTAAACAACTTATTAGAAATACAAGACAGCCAATCAGAAATGTCACAAAATCCCCCGCCCTTCGGGGATGTCCTCAGCGTCGAGGAACATGTACTAGGGTGTATGTGCGACTCGTTCAGATCATGAACTGGAACAAAAGAAAGGAGATTTTTTTGACAGTATCAATGATCGGTACCAATGAATAGGAATGGAAAAACCCCATATCACTATCGAAAAAAGGACCTCTATTGTGTATGAAATTTATGGTTTCCTTTGGTATAAATCCAATCATCTCAACTGGAGATGAGAAGCAACTCCCCATTGGTAGCAAATGGTTATCCATTAAGCGGGGGAATGGAATGGTATTTTAGAAGCAGAAAGATTATGCTCCCATTCTTGCAAAAACGGACTAACAGGGTCAGCTACCTAACCAACCTTCATAATGAAATGCCGTTACTGTATGGGTAGATCTAGTTGTGAAAAGACCTATTACTGGATAATTCATGGGTAGAGCCAAAGAGTGTGAACTGTACAAGTTACTAAATAGGTAAGAGGCTCCGGTGTATAGAAAGGACCTCACCGTTTAAACCGTAACCATAGAAACGATGGAACCCACAATTTTTCGTTTTTTATTTACTTTTTTTTTGATACCAAGTATCAATACAATTTCTTATTTCGAGGTGAAATGAAATGCCTCAAAAAAATCGTGGTTGGGAAGGTCATAGTAGCAAAAGCCATTGGAATTTTTTTTTTATACATCGGAAGAATCAGTTTTGTTATTAATAGACTAGGGGGGGAAAGAATGACTGAAAGAAAAGAAATCAATTAGTTATTCATCAAAGTTTCATTTGATTCAATGACCAGAATTAAACGAGGATATATAGCTCGGAGACGTAGAACAAAAATGCGTTTATTTGCATCAACCTTTCGAGGGGCGCATTCAAGACTTACTCGAACTATGACTCAACAGAAAATGAGAGCTTTAGTTTCGGCTCATCGGGATAGGGGCAGGCAAAAGAGAGATTTTCGTCGTTTGTGGATCACTCGTATAAATGCAGTAATTCGTGAGAATAGGATATCTTATAGTTATAGTCGATTAATACATGATCTGCGCAAGGGGCAGTTACTTCTTAATCGTAAAATACTTGCACAAATAGCTATATCAAATAGGAATTGTCTTTACATGATTTCCAACGAGATCATTAAATAAGGGGATTGTAAGGAATCCACCAGAATGATCTAAACGGAGTTCCCCGGAGAATGAACTCCGGGAGGGTAGGGTATAAATTACTATAATAAAGTAGTAAAAAGAAATTAACACGTTTCCATAATAATAATTAAGGACTTTCTCTTTTTCTTCCCCAATTCTTTTTTTCTTATGACATGACAATACAATCTAGATTCTCGAATTTTTGAACAAAACACCAACCAGAGTTGGGGTTCGGGTTGGAATTTTTATTCAATTGAGGCATGGGCGGCCTATTTATTTCTGGTTCTAGGACCAGTAGTTCTAGGGGTCGACTCGGTTCTCTCAAATTGTTTCTCATTATTAAGAAAAGGTAACGAAGATAAAATACGGGCTTGTTTTATAGCAATAGTAATTAATCGTTGTTGTTTCAAGGTTAATCTATTCACTCGTCTAGATAATATTTTTCCTTGTTCACTAATAAATCGACTAATTAAACTCATGTTTCTATAATCAATTCGATCCCCCGATCCAATTGGGGGCAAACGCCTACGAAAAGATCGCTTGGATTTAAGAAAAGGTCGCTTGGGTTTTTCCATTGTTTATTCCTTATCCCGAAAATCCTATTTCTGAATTCGAATTCTTTTTTGATCCGACTGAAATAGGATTTGATTTGTTTCTATATATTATATGTAATTTATTCTTGTTACTTCGAAGGGTAGCACACACACCCTCTACCTCTGGTTCGGTCTATTTCTTTATCTCCCCATGAATTGTATGTTTGCAACAATAGGGACAGAATTTTCTCAATTCCAATCGACTAGGCGTATTGTGTCGATTCTTTTGAGTAATATATCTGGAAACGCCCGATGATTCCTTATTAACACGGTTTCGTATACAACTGGTACATTCCAAAATAACTCTGACTCTAACATCTTTACCCTTGCCCATGAACCTCCCTTGAATTTTGGATTTACCCAACTCTTTGATTTTCGACCCGAAATCAAATTTCAAAAGATTTTGTTGCAATCAATAGAGTAATATAAAGAATAAGTAATACAACAATTTATAACTATCAATTATTTTGAATCCTAGTACATACAGTATTTCATTTAAATATCTTGTATGATTTCTTTAGTTTCCCTAGATCCCATTTATTTCTATTTTCTTAGGCCCTTTGAGTCTAACCCAAGTTTCACTGAGATTGAATCCACTTTTGTTTTTTCCTTTTCTGTCCTTCTATATTTTGAAAATAGGAAAAAAGAATAAAACAAAGAGAGGAAGAAGGATTAGTCACAGATAATTTATTATCTCACTAATCTTCTTCATCCCTTCCCATGTCAATAACTAGAATGAAAAAAACGGGAATGTCAACGCATCTGGGAATAAATGATTAATCTCTATCAATAGCCCTGCTAAAGACCCAAACCATAGAGTACTTAGCACAGGTGCCACAGAGAGATATGTTTTTATATCTCGCATTGCAAACTCTCCTTCTTTATTGTAATACATATATGATCAGATGCATATGTGGTTAAGGATCACTTGTATTAGTAAGTGAAATCCCTAACAAAAATAGATATATACAACGACCCGGTAGATAAGATTTCCCTTTCCTTAAAACAGAAAAAGACGCCCCCCTCTTCCTGAGTATTACCGACAAATATTCATTTCTCTATCCGACGGATTTCATATGTAAATAATTCTTTTATTATATGTTATATGAGACCAAAAAGAACAAATTGCAAGCGAAATTTTTTATTATAGGGGGGAAATAATGATGTGGAAAACAAGACAGGGATTCTCTACAATGACACTGTATACCAATTGAAAGGGATGTAGCGCAGCTTGGTAGCGCGTTTGTTTTGGGTACAAAATGTCACGGGTTCAAATCCTGTCATCCCTACCTATTACTTTTCCCGTGGACAGTAATTGAGATCGATCCTAATTGTACATACATTATGATACTATAGACATACAAAGTATATTAGGCCTACAAAGATAATACTTTTTTATGGTCTTATCTATTGTGATAAGAAGGCGCTCTTAGTTCAGTTCGGTAGAACGTGGGTCTCCAAAACCCGATGTCGTAGGTTCAAATCCTACAGAGCGTGATTCTGTTCTCGAATTACAATGAAATAACTCCACCAACTTAAACAGCAACCTTAATTTGGCCTCCTTGAATTAAAAAAGGAGGAGGTCAATCAAAAACGAGATGTTACTTAATCAAAGGTCCAACTGATCACCGCGTCTGTATTGTAAATATGCAGTTACGAATAATCCAGCCAAAGTAATAGGAATTAGACCTAACACGATTCCAAATAGTAAAACTTCAATCATTTCGGTTTGTTTGAAAGAGGAAAAAGAGAGGTAATATCTATTCTTAAATATAAATCCGAAGCAATAATGAATCTCAATGATCAAGAATTGACAATTGACGCGGGAAGTCACTATAGAATACCTAGAATCTCACAGAAAAAGGTTTTTTTATTAATTGTTCATTCAATTCATTTCAAATAAGTCGTATCTTGCTCAGACCAATAAAAAGAGCGGGAGTTATAGTTGAAGCCGCCAGTAGAAAACCGAAATAACTAGTTAGAGTAGGCATAAAGGAGCTAAATAAGATACGGTCTTTTTATACATATGGTGATAAAACATTTACCTAAGTTTACATAAAAAAAAAAACTGACAAAATCTGCTCCAATGAAAAGTTTTTGATTCATCAATCATTATAGACGGCACTAACAAAGATAGGGTGACAGAAGTAGAAAAAAGATTGATCTAGTGATCCATCATCTCTAACATCTACCGATTCCGTTATTTTGAATCAACAGATTCGTTGAGCAACTATTGAGTCAAGTAAAAAGAAAAAACTTTGTAGTGGAATTTCATTCATTTCATAAAGTAAACTCTTTTTTAATCACTATGGAATCAAATAGAAAATCTTTTCTATTTTGATCATTTCTTTTTCAATTGTATATAATCAAGTTTCCTTTTTGGAGCAAAGGACCTTATCACAACACCTTTAACCTCATAAAAAAAGTCGTAGGCTCTTTAATTGTACATAATATCTCACAAATGCTAAGAAAAAAGTATCGCACGATCGCTGGACGAAATAAAAGCTTTATTTCGGGACAACTCAATTCTAAAACTAGTCATTCTATTATCTTTTCCTTTTAGGTTCTACATGCCGCCTTTCCATATTAGGGAATCCCTCTCTTGTATCTAGGTCAAGAAGGAAAAGAACCTTTGGCTGTAATACGACAATGGTTGCATCACGAATATTGATTGATTCTTCCTTTTTTTCTTTGGTCAAATACTATCTACTCCTATTATTGTACTACTAATCCATTCCTTGAACTCAAAGGATCCGAAGAAAAACCCGTTATATACAACCAAGAAAAGAGGTTTCTAGATTTCGTATCTAATAGAATTGTGTGAATATGATAACATCTTTCATTAATTATTAGAACCCAACCCGGCGAACTCAAGCTTTACCAGATCTTCAGTTTCTAGCCCAAAGCGAGTAATGAAAAGAACCCTATACTACTACCGTACAGAAATTTTGGGTTGAATAGCACATCATCCTTATATATAAGGA
>JAJJMC010002219.1:143130-166150 GCA_023531435.1 Papaver californicum | reverse complement strand
TCCAATTCATGCGAAACAAATTTAGTTAGACTTGTGCATGTAATCCCAACTTATTTTCCAGCAAATGAGAAAATCTCCCTAGAAACTCAATTTTTGAAATTGTATGTGTACCCACTACAAAATTTTGAGAAAATCGTCTAAAAATCTCATTTTGTTCGTAAATTCTTCGTTTGAATTCCGATATAGACAAATGATGGATCGTTGGATAGCTTGTGACTAGTAGATATATATACACTCATAACACTTGGATTTCTGATGCAAAAAACAAACTTTATTTGATATTTTAATTGGGTTTTCTCTTACATGTCACAGTAGATGGCGTATGCACGAAAAATGCACCAATTCTCCTCATTGAGGTTCCTATTCATGCGAAACATATTGAGTTAGACTTGCGCACGTAATAGCAATTCATTTTCGATCAAATGAGAAATTCGCCCAAGAAACTCAATTTTTCCAATTTTACGTGTACTAACCGCTTTGAAATTTTGGGAAAATCGTTTAAAAATCTCATTTTGTTCTTAGATTCTTCGTTTGAATTCCGATTTAGACAAATAATGGGTCGTCGGAAAACTTTTGACTAGTAGATATATATACATTCATAACACTTGGATTTCTGAGGCAAAACAAACTTTGTTTGATATTTTATTTGGGTTTTCTCTTGCATGTCACAGTAGATGGCGTAAGCACGAAAAAGCCAGCACTTCTCCTCATTGGAGTTCCAATTCATGCGAAACTCATTGAGTTAGACTTGCGCACGTAATCCAAAGTCATTTTCAAGCAAAAGAGAAAATCTCCCAAGAAACTCAATTTTTCAAATTTTACGTGTTCTAACCACTATGAAATTTTGAGAAAATCGGCTAAAAATCTCATTTTGTTCGTAGATTCTTTTTTTGAATTCTTATTTTGACAAATGATGGATCGTCGGATAGCTTGTGACTAATAGATATATACACTCATAATACTTGGATTTCTGATGCAAAACAAACTTTGTTTGATATTTTATTTGGGTTTTCTCTTGCATGTCACAGTAGATGGCGTAAGCAAGAAAAAGGCACCTATTCTCCTCATTGAAGTTCCAATTCATGCGAAACACATTGAGTTATACTTAGGCATGTAATCCCAAGTCGTTTCGAGCAAAAGAGAAAATCTCCCAAGAAACTTAATTTTCAAATTTTACGTGTACTAACTACTACCAAATTTTGGGAAGATCGTCTAAAAATCTCATTTTGTTCGTAGATTCTTCGTTTGGATTCCGATTTAGACAAATGATGGGTCGTCGGAAAGATTGTTACTAGTAGATACATAAACACTCATAACACTTGGATTTAGGATGCAAAACAAACTTTTTTTGATATTTTATTTGAGTTTTCTCTTGCATGTCACAGTAGATGGCGTAAGCACGAAAAAGGCACCAATTCTCCTCATTGAAGTTCCAATTCATGCGAAACATATTGAGTTATACTTGGGCATGTAATCCAAAGTCATTTTCGAGCAAAAGAGAAAATCGTCCAAGAAACTCAATTTTCAAATTTTACGTTTACTAACCACTACGAAATTTTGAAAAAATCGTCTAAAAATCTCATTTTGTTCGTAGATTCTTCGTTTGAATTATGATTTAGACAAATGATGGATCGTCGGAAAGCTTGTGACTAGTAGATATATATACACCCATAACACTTGGATTTCTGATGCCAAACAAACTTTGTTTGATATTTTATTTGGGTTTTCTCTTGCATGTCACGGTAGATGGCGTAAGTACGAATAAGGAAACAATTCTCCTCATTGAAGTTCCAATTCATGTGAAACACATTGAGTTAGACTTGGGCATGTAATCCCAAGTCATTTTCGAGCAAAAGATAAAATCTCCCAAGAAACTCAATTTTTCAAATTTTACGTGTACTAACCACTACGAAATTTTGAGAAAATCGTCTAAAACTCTCATTTTGTTCGTACATTCTTCGTTTCAATTCCGATTAAGAAAAATGATAGATCCTCAGAAAACTTGTGACTAGTAGATATATATACACTCATAACACTTGGATTTCTGATGCAAAACAAATTTTGTTTTATATTTTTTTTGGGTTTTCTTTTGCATGTCACAGTAGATGGCGTAAGTACGAAAAAGGCACCAATTCTCCTTATTGAAGTTCCAATTCATACGAAACACAATGAGTTAGACTTGCGCAGTAATCCCAATTTATTTTCGAGCAAAACAGAAAATCGCCCAAAAAACTCAATTTTTAAATTTTACGTGTACTAACCATTACGAAATTTTGGGAAATCGTCTAAAAATCTCATTTTGTTCGTAGATTGTTCGTTTGAATTCCGATTTAGACAAATGATTGATCATTTGGAAGCTTTTGACTAGTATATATATATACACTCATAACACTTGGATTTTTGATGTAAATCAAACTTTGTTTTATATTTCGTTTGGGTTTTCTTTTGCATGTCACAGTAGATGCATAAGTAAGAAAAGGGCACCAATTCTCCTTATTGAAGTTCCAATTCATACGAAACACATTGAGTAAGACTTGCGCAGTAATCCAAAGTCATTTTCGAGCAAAAGAGAAAATCACCCAAGAAACTCAATTTTCAAATTTTACGTGTACTAACCACTACGAAATTTTGGAAAAATCGTCTAAAAATCTCATTTTGTTCGTAGATTCTTCGTTTGAATTATGATTTAGACAAATGACGGATCGTCGGAAAGCTTGTGACTAGTCGATATATGTACACTCATAACACTTGGATTTCTGATGTAAAACAAACTTTGTTTGATATTTTGTTTGGGTTTTCTCTTGCATGTCACAGTAGATGGCGTAAGCACGAATAAGGAAACAATTCTCCTCATTGAAGTTCCAATTCATTTGAAACACATTTAGTTAGACTTGGGCATGTAATCCCAAGTCATTTTCGATCAAAAGATAAAATCTCCCAAGAAATTCAATTTTTCAAACTTTACGTGTACTAACCACTAGGAAATTTTGAGAAAATCGTCTAAAACTCTCATTTTGTTCGTACATTCTTCCTTTCAATTCCGATTAAGACAAATGATAGATCCTCAGAAAACTTGTGACTAGTAGATATATATACACTCATAACACTTGGATTTCTGATGCAAAACAAATTTTGTTTTATACTTTTTTTGGGTTTTCTTTTGCATGTCACAGTAGATGGCGTAAGTACGAAAAATGCACCAATTCTCCTCATTGGGGTTCCAATTCATGCGAAACAAATTGAGTTAGACTTGTGCACGTAATCCCAATTCATTTTCGAGCAAATGAAAAAATCGCCCAAGAAACTCAATTTTTCAAATTTTACGTGTACTAACCACTACGAAATTTTTAGAAAATCGTCTAAAATTCTCATTTTGTTCGTAGATTCTTCGTTTGAATTCCGATTTAGAAAAATGATGGATCATCGGATATCTTGTGACTTGTAGATATATATATACTCATAATACTTGGATTTCTGATGCAAAACAAACTTTGTTTGATATTTTATTTGGGTTTTCTTTTGCATGTCACGGTAGATGGCGTAAGCACGAATAAGGAAACAATTCTCCTCATTAAAGTTCCAATTCATGTGAAACACATTGGGTTAGACTTGGGCATGTAATCCCAAGTAATTTTCGAGCAAAAGATAAAATCTCCCAAGAAATTCAATTTTTCAAATTTTACGTGTACTAACCACACGAAATTTTGAGAAAATCGTCTAAAACTCTCATTTTGTTCGTACATTCTTCGTTTCAATTCCGATTAAGACAAATGATGGATCCTCAGAAAACTTGTGACTAGTAGATATATATACACTCATAACACTTGGATTTCTGATGCAAAACAAACTTTGTTTTATATTTTTTTGGGGGTTTTCTTTTGCATGTCACAGTAGATGGCGTAAGTACGAAAAAGGCACCAATTCTCCTTATTGAAGTTCCAATTCATACGAAACACATTGAGTTAGACTTGCGCAGTAATCCCAAGTCATTTTCGAGCAAAAAAAGAAAATCGCCAAAAAAACTCAAATTTTCAAATTTTACGTGTACTAACCATTACGAAATTTTGGGAAATTATCTAAAAATCTCATTTTGTTCGTAGATTGTTCGATTGAATTCCGATTTAGAGATGATTGATCATTTGGAAGCTTGTGACTAGTATATATATATATACACTCATAACACTTGGATTTTTGATGTAAATCAAACTTTGTTTTATATTTTGTTTGGGTTTTCTTTTACATGTCAGAGTAGATGGCGTAAGTAAGAAAAGGGCACCAATTCTCCTTATTGAAGTTCCAATTCATACGAAACACATTGAATTAGACTTGCGCAGTAATCCGTAGTCATTTTCGAGCAAAATAGAAAATCGCCCAAAAAACTCAAATTTTCAAATTTTACGTGTACTAACCACTACGAAATTTTGGGATATCGTATAAAAATCTCATTTTGTTCGTAGATTCTTCGTTTGAGTTTCGATTTAGACAAATGATTGATCATTTTGAAGCTTGTGACTAGTATATATAAATACACTCATAACACTTGGATTTTTGATGTAAATCAAACTTTGTTTTATTTTTTTTTTGGGTTTTCTTTTGCATGTCACAGTAGATGTCGTAAGTAAGAAAAGGGCACCAATTCTCCTCATTGAAGTTCCAATTCATGCGAAACATATTGAGATACTTGGGCATGTCATCCAAAGTCATTTTTGAGCAAAAGAGAAAATCGCCCAAGAAACTCAATTTTCAAATTTTACGTGTAATAACCACTACTAAATTTTGAGAAAATCGTCTAAAACTCTCATTTTGTTCGTACATTCTTCGTTTCAATTCCGATTGATACAAATGATGGATCCTCAGAAAAATTGTGACTAGTAGATATATATACACTCATAACACTTGGATTTCTGATGCAAAACAAACCTTGTTTTATATTTTGTTTGGGTTTTCTTTTGAATGTCACAGTAGATGGCGTTAGTACGAAAAAGGCACCAATTCTCCTTATTGAAGTTCCAATTCATACGAAACACATTAAGTTAGACTTGCATAGTAATCCCAAGTCATTTTCGAGCAAAATAGAAAATCGCCCAAAAAACTCAATTTTTCAAATTTTACGTGTACTAACCATTACGAAATTTTTGGAAATCGTCTAAAAATCTCATTTTGTTCGTAGATTGTTCGTTTGAATTCCGATTTAGACAAATGATGGATTATTGGAAATCTTGTGACTAGTATATATATATACACTCATAACACTTGGATTTCTGATGCAAAACAAACTTTATTTGATATTTTATTTGGGTTTTCTCTTGCTTGTCAAAGTAGATGGCATAAGCACGAAAAAGGCACCAATTCTCCTCATTGAAGTTCCAATTCATGCGAAACATAGAGTTATATTCCGATTTAGACAAATGATGGATTATTGGAAATCTTGTGACTAGTATATATATATACATTCATAACACTTGGATTTCTGATGCAAGACAAACTTTGTTTGATATTTTATTTGGGTTTTCTCTTGCATGTCACAGTAGATGGTGTAAGCACGAAAAAGGCACCAATTCTCCTCATTGAAGTTCCAATTCATGCAAAACACATTGAGTTAGACTTGCGCATGTAGTCCCAACTCATTTTCGAGCAAACGAGAAAATCGCCCAAGAAACTCAATTTTTTAAATTTTTCGTGTACTAACCACCTAGAAGTTTTTGAGAAAATCTTCAAAAATCTCATTTTATTTGTAGATTCTTCGTTTAAATTCCATTTTATACAAATCATGGATCATTGGAAATCTTGTGACTAGTAGATATATATACAGTCATAAAACTTGGATTTCAGATGCAAGACATACTTTGTTTGATATTTTATTTGGGTTTTCTCTTGCATGTCACAGTGGATGGCGTAAGCACGAAAAGGGAAACAATTCTCCTCATTGAAGTTCCAATTCATGCGAAATACATTGAGTTAGACTCGGGAAAAAGAGCTAAAGAGAAATCTCCCAAGAAACTCATTTTTTCAAATTTTACGTGTACTAACCACTACGAAATTATGAGAAAATCGTCTAAAAATCTCATTTTATTTGTAGATTCTTCGTTTAAATTCCGATTTAGACAAATGATGGATCATTGGAAAGCTTGTGACTAGTAAATATATATACACTGATAACACTTGGATTTCTGATGCAAAAAAAAACATTTTTTGATATTTTATTTGGGTTTTCTCTTGCATGTCACAGTAGATGGCGTAAGCACGAAAAAGGCACCAATTCTCCTCGTTGAAGTTCCAATTTGTTCGAAACATATTTAGTTAGACTTGCGCATGTAATCCCAATTCATTTTCGAGCAAATGAGAAAATTGCCCAAGAAACTCAATTTTTCAAATTTTACGTGTATTAACCACTACGAAATTTTGAGAAAATCGTCTAAAAATCTCATTGTATTCGTAGATTCTTCGTTTGAATTCCGGTTTAGACAAATGATGGATCGTCAGATAGCTTGTGACTAGTAGATATATACACTCATAACACTTGGATTTCTCATACAAAACAAACTTTGTTTGATATTTTATTTGGGTTTTCTCTTACATGTCACAGTAGATGGCGTATGCACGAAAAATGCACCAATTACACTCATTGAAGTTCCAATTCATGCGAAATACATTGAGTTAGACTTGCACATGTAATCCCAAGTTATTTTTGAGGAAAAGAAAAAGTCTCCCAAGAAACTCAATTTTTCATATTATACGTGTACTAACCACTACGAAATTTTGAGAAAATCGTCTAAAAATCTCATTTTTTTCATAGATTCTTCGTTTGTATTCTGATTTAGACAAATGATGGATCGTCGGAAATCTTGTGACCACTAGATATATATACACTCATAACACTTGGATATCTGATGCAAAACAAACTTTGTTTGATATTTTATTTGGGTTTTCTCTTGCATGTCACAGTAGATGGTGTAAGCACGAAAAAGGCAACAATTCTCCTCATTAAAGTTCCAATTCATGCGAAACACATTGAGTTATACTTGGGCATGTAATCCCAAGTTATTTTTGAGCGAAAGAGGATATCGCCCAAGAAACTCATTTTTTCAAATTTTACGTGTACTAACCACTACGAAATTTGGAGAAAATCGTCTAAAAATCTCATTTTAATCGTTGATTCTTCGTTTAAATTCTGATTTACACAAATGATGGATCGTTGGAAAGCTAGTGACTAGTAGATATACGCTCATAACACTTGTATTTTTGATGCAAAACAAACTTTGTTTGATATTTTATTTGGGTTTTTCTCATGCATGTCACAATAGATGGCGTAAGCACGAAAAATGCACCAATTATCCTCATTGAAGTTCCAATTCATACGGAACACATTGGGTTAGACTTACGCATGTAATCCCAAGTCATTTTCGAGAAAATGAGAAAATCGCCCTAGAAACTCAATTTTTCAAATTTTATGTGTACTAACCACTATGAAATTTTGGAAAAATCATCTAAAATCTCATTTTGTTCGTAGATTCTTCGTTTCAATTCCGATTTAGACAAATGATGGATCGTCGGAAAACTTGTAACTAGTAGATATATATACACTAACAATACTTGGATTTCTGATGCAAAATAAACTTTATTTAATATTTTATTTGGGTTTTTACTTACATGTCACAGTAGAAGTCGTAAGCGCGAAAACGACACCAATTCTCCTTATTGAAGTACCAATTCATGCGAAACACATTGAGTTAGACTTGGGCACGTAATCTAAAGTCATTTTTGAGCAAAATAGAAAACCTCTCAAGAAACTCCATTTTTAAAATTTTGTGTGTACTATCCACTATGGAATTTTGAGAAAATCGTTTAAAAATCTAATTTTGTTCGTAGATTCTTCGTTTGAATTCCTATTTAGACAAATGATGGATCGTCAGATAGCTTGTGACTAGTAGATATATATAAACTTATAACACTTGGATTTCTTATGCAAAACCTGATACGGCGGAAAACCGACTTTGTTTTACCGCAAGCGCACAGTGTCGAAAGATGTAGACTAGAGCAAATACGGTTCGTTCCCACGAGGAGTTTGGATTAAAATATTTTTTTAGGTTTTTTTTTATAAATAATTAAATTAACTAATGAATTAAGATTATTTAATAAGTTTGAAAACAGTAATAGGAAAACGTTAAGGTTCCCGGAATCCGTTGTAGATTAGGGTTTAATTGCGTTCGTCACACAGGGTCTTGATTTCAAAAAAAATTGTTTGTTCTCAACCTAAGATAGAATTTCGAAAGTACTAAGTATACGTGGCATAAAGAGTCAAAGATTATTCATTAAAATGATTTCATACGAGGTTTCAATGAGTCCTTCTACTAACCAAATAATGGACTATACATGGCATAGAACATGAAAAATCATCGAGAAGGTAACGTTGAAAGAGAGACAAAATATTAATATTTAGTTCATACAGTTGTAAACCTAGTTTTGAAACACAAATAAAATATCTCTACAAGTTCATCCTTTCACCCTAACAAGGGAATTAGCCCAACATGGCTTTCTCAAAATCCATACAAATTAATTAAGAAAATAGCACAAACCAACCGATAATCTTCGAAGATATCGACTGTACGTGAAGTTTTCTGCCTCCCAAAAGTGTATCTGGCTCTTTTTACTGTCCATGTCCGTGGCTGGGAAGGTCTCTCTGTGTAGGTATGCGTCAAGGTATGTCTGGCTCCGGGTATGTATCTCTGTATGGGTATTCTTCTCTCTGTCCCATTGTATCCTTTCTCTTCAGCTGCACAAGGCTATATATAGCCAACAAGCAGTTCCTTTTCCGTGTGAAACTCTAGATAAGTCTCACCGACCAACTATACTTACCGTGTATAACACGGTTAAGCTTTCCTTCTTCAACCCAGCTTCTAAAACTTGGACTCAAGCTCCTCCATCGATTTACTCCATTTACTGCCAACCATTGATACACACCTCCAACGGCGACCACTCCTAGAATCAATCACCGAAACAATCATCTCATACCATTGTCAACCCTACCTGGATTGTCGCTCAAGTTTTGTCCTGCCACACAGAACCATCACTTCACCTCAATCAACGATCAACAGCCAACATGTATCACCACCAACAAAGACTATTGTTAACTCATTCTGTCGTTTCATCTCAAGTCTTTCAATATCAGTGACAAACTTCAAACAACATCAAGTTTATCAACTGCCAGCCACATATACTCGTTACAGTCCTCGACTACCGCAGCCATTAACTTGAGTAGAAACCACACCATCTCACTGAACTCTCTTCAAGTTCACTTCTAACACATAGAATCATCACTTGAACAATGTCATGTCTAACTCATCATCATCACAGGACTGTGAACACAGTTCACGAGCATCAGTTCCTCATCTCGAACTAGACAGTGCCCTCAATTCTTGATCACCGAATCATCTTCATCACCTCGAGTATCGAGCTCTATCTCCCTCTTGAACTCAGTCACCACCACTAGTTTCTTCAACTTCTTGATGAGACCTTGAATCTCAAGAACAAATGTTAATGGAGTTGAAGGAAAAATGACTGGGAAATGTGCTGGAGAAGATTGGAAACAGGAAACAATTTTATTGATTGATTAAAAGTTTTCTACAATGGTTGTGGCTTCATCTCTTTATACCTGTGAAGCTCACGTTTTCCATATGAACCAAACACAAAATACTGACCAAGACAACAGGTAACTATCAACTAATCAACGGCTAATCTACCCCTAACTAACGACTAATTAGGACCATTAATGTTTACCCAGCCTAAACTCGACATGTGTCGCTATTAACTTGAATGTTACTAACTGCACCCATCTCTTATTTCTTCGGCCACACTGGCACTTGAGGCACCCCTCTGTATTAGCTCTGGCACCCCCTGTATAGCTATGATACATAACAATACCCCCTTCTCAAGAACATCCTTGTCCTCAAGGATGTCAAACCTGACCTCCTACAACAAAACCTGGGAACTGTTGATGTATAGTTGTCGAATCTTCCCAAGTTGCCTCATCTTCAGACTGCCGAAACCACTGCACCAATATCTTCTTGTGCACAGTCCTCATTCCTGTATCATTTTTGTGAAATACCAGTTTACTTCCCAACACCTTGAATGGTTCTAATTGATGCTGATCTTCCAACATTGGAAGAGCCTGAGTAGGATGTGCTGATACTCCCAACTTCTTCTTTAAACAACTCACATGGAACACAAGATGTAGTTTACTGTGTGATGGAAGAAGCAATCTATAAGCCACTGGTCCAACTCTCTATAATATTTGAAAAGGACCAAAAAACCTTGGTAGCAGCTTGTGGAAAGCATGCCCAGCTAGAGAACGCATTTGGTAAGGCACCAAGCGCAGATAAACCATGTCTCCAACTAGAAATTCCCTCTCAGTCCTCTTTTTATCTGCCTGAGATTTCATCCTTTGTTGGGCTAATTGCAAGTTAGCACGCAACATCTGCAGTATCCTATCTCTGGAGTTCAACTCCTCCTCCACAGCTTCCATTTTGGCAGATCCAACTTCATGTGCAGAGATTAAAGGAGGAGGATAAACATACACAATCTGAAATGGGGTTAACCTTGTGGCTGTGTGATATGAAGTATTATAACTCCATTCTGCCCATGACAACCACTTAACCCAATCCTGAGGAGTACATGATGCAAAACACCTGATATAAGTCTCAATGCACCTATTCACCACCTCAGTTTGCCCATCAGTCTGTGGATGATAACCAGAACTCATATTCAACTTGGACCCATTGGTCCTAAAGAATTTTTTCCAAAATAAGCTCAAGAAAATTGGATCCCTGTCACTCACTATTGATGTAGGCATCCCATGTAATTTAAACACATTGTCAATGAACACTTGAGCTATCTTAGTGGCTGTGTAAGGGTGAGCCATTGCAACAAAATGTGCATACTTGGATAATCTGTCAACCACCATAAAAATTCTGACTTTCCTTTAGATTTTGGCAATCCTACAATAAAGTCCATGCTGATAGAAGTCCATACTTGTTCTGGAATTTGAAGTGGATGTAGCATTTTTGTGTTGTTGTCACACCTCACATTCTGCTATAAAAACTTTAATATCTTTTTTCATTCCAGCCCAGTAGAATGTTCTTTTAATTCTCTGAGTAGTCTTAAGAACCCCATTGTGCCCAAAAATGGGACTAGCATGCATTTCCCCCAACACTTTTGATCTCCACACAGAAATGGGACTCAATAAAATTCTTCCCTTGTACTTGACAAGTCCATTATCATAACTATAATGCTGAGAAGGAAATGTACCTGTAGAATGATAAGCTTTGATCAGATTAGTGATATATTCCTCTTTTTCTAAGTGTTGGCGCAGCTCATCCATCCAGCTGTAATAAGGATAAGAGATAGCCAAAACTGCATGCTCAGGCTCAGTTGCATGCATTCTGGACAATGCATCAGCATCATTGTTTTCACTGCCCCTCTTGTACTGTATCTCATAGTCATACCCCATTAGCTTACTCACCCATTTCCTTTGAAAAGTAGTATTAGCCTTCTGATCCAAAAAATATTTCAGACTATTGTGATCTGTCTGAATAATAAAATATTTTCCTTGTAAGTAATGCTCCCATTTCTTAATGACATGCACAATTGCCATGAGTTCTTTCTCATAAACAGAAAGGGAAGCATTTTTTGTTCCCAAAGCCTGACTAAAAAATGTTATTGGCCTATGATTCTGCTGCAGCACTGCTCCAATGCCTGTGTCAGAAGCATCACATTCTATGACAAATGGCAAGGAGAAGTTAGGTAGAGATAGCACCTGTGGACTGATCATAATCCTCTTAAGCTGGGAAAAGGCTTCTACTGCTTCTGGAGTCCATGCAAAATTATTCTTCTTAGTCAACTCAAAAAGAGGTTGACATATTCTATTATACCCTGGGATGTACTTTCTGTAGTACCCAGTTAGACCCAGAAACCCCCTCAATTGCTTCAAAGTGGTGGGATGTGGCCATTCTTGCACTACTTTAAGCTTCTCAGGGTCAGATGCCACTCCAACATTATTGACAATATGTCCCAGATACTAAATTTGTCTTGCACCAAATTCACATTTGGATTCCTTTAACAGCAAATGATGAGACTGCAACTTGTCAAAAGTAAGTTGGAGATGAGATAGATGTTCCTCCCAATTTTTACTATACACCAAGATATCATCAAAGAATAATAGGATGAACTTCTTCATAAAAGGCTTAAATATCTCATTCGTTAGACTCTGGAATGTAGCTGGGGCATTAGTGATCCCAAAATGCATCACCAAGAACTCATACAAGCCTTCATGAGTTCTAAAGGCTGTCTTATGCACATCAGATGGAGCCATTCTGACTTGGTGATATCCAGACCTCAGATCCAATTTAGAAATACTTGGGCACCAAATAGTTCATCTAGTAAATCATCTATCAGAGGGATAGGATAGTTATTCCTCACTGTCATACTATTTAGGTCCCTGTAATCCATGCACATTCTCCAAGCACCATCTTTCTTTTTTACTAACAAGACTGGAGAAGCAAAAGGACTCTGACTGGGTCTAATAAATCCTGAGCTTAGTAGATATCTCACTGCTTCCTCAATTTCATTCTTCTGCAATGGCGCATATCTATAAGGCTTTTTATTAACAGGCTGTGAATTGGGTATTAGAGGAATGTGGTGATCACAATTTCTTGAAGGAGGAAGTGAGTCAGGAATAAGAAATAAATCCTTATACTCTTGTAATAGTTGTTGGAGACCTTCATTCTCTTTAGGTGACATATGTGAGTTGCTTATTTCATCTCTTCCTTCCAAATTGTACAGAATATAAGCAAATTTCGTTATATATAACATTTTCTCCACTTGTTTCACAGAAACAACATCTGAATAAGGTGGTGGAATCACCAGCTGTTCAATAATATGTGACTGACCCTGCACAGTGAATTCCAGAGTCAATTTAGAGAAATCCCAAATGAGTTTTCCCAATGTGGATAGCCATTGTACTCCTAGGACTATATCACAACTTCCTAGTGGCAACATATGGAGATCAATCTTTCCCTTATAACTGCCCATCTCCAGGGGTAAATTCTTGAATAACCCACCTCATTTAACTGTGATACCATCAGCTACCATGACACTCACTACATTCTCACAATATGGTGTCTAGTTCAGTTTCTTAATGAGTCTGGAATCTACAAAGTTATGTGTGCTGCCAGAATCCAACAACACCTTCACTTCTATTCCCTTGAGTTTTCTAGTGACCTTCATTGTGTTAGAAGTAAGGAAATTATTAGCTCCAAATAATGCACACTCACTTAACTGAATGGATGCCAATGTTGCTGCTGAATGAGCAGAATCCATACTTTTATTTGCAATGTCAGCATTCTCCTCCTCTGACAATTCCTCCACTATGTCTAACACCAAGGCTTGAGCATTTCTAGATTTAGATGCTCTTTCCTTACAGGTATGTCCTCTAAACCATTTTCCATTGCAGTAATAACACAAGTTATTCAAGGTTCTATCAGTTACTGCTGAGGGAGAAATCTTCTTGTATTCCAATCTAGGGACACCCTTTGTTGGATCTGTATTTACTATGTTTGTATTCTTGTTATACACTTTGTATGTTGTTTTTGGTGCATAAGAACTTAAGGCTCTCAGTTTAGAATCTAATTGATCTCATATAGTTATAGCTTCATGAACTGTAACTGGTTTAAGTAATTGAACATCATACTTAAGCTCATCTTTGAGTCCACCAATGAAACAGCTCTTAAGAGCTTCTTGAGGAATTCCTCTAGTCCTGATAGCAAATTTTCTAAAAGTAGAGACATATTCTTGGTAAGTACCTGTCTGCCTTAGTTTGAACAGAGAAGATGTGAAGTCCACATAATCAGCTGGACCAAATTCTTTGCAAAGTTCTCTAACAAATTCATTCCATGGAGGATTAGAGTGATTATACCCCTGCCAATAGAACCACTGTAGAACATCACCTTCCAATTGAAAAGAAGTTGTGGTTAATTTTTGATTCATTGGAACTTCATAGAATCTAAAATACTGCTCTACTTTATAGATCCATAGCATTGGATCATCTCCTTTGCTGAATCTAGGAAGTTCTACTCTTGGCTGTGGTAGATTTCTTCCAGGTATGCTGTTAACTTCCCTTCTCTGGTTCCTGTGTTCATCTGGAGCATCAGTACTCTCGATTCCTTCTGGAGGAGATTGTTTCTCATGCATAGTTTGAGTGTGGCTACAGTTAGCTCTGAACTCTTGCATAAAATTGTTCATCTGTACACTCATGGTACTGATTTGATTGGATACATCATCCATTCTGTGAGTAAGTCCATCAACTCTATTAGTAACTCCATTGAGTCCTAGGGATAGACCTGCCATTCTATCATTGATACTCATCACTTCATTGTTGAATCCAACACATCTTTCTTCCAGATTTGTTATTCTAGATGTGTGATTTTCCATTGTTAAGAGTTAAGAATCAATTAAATTTCATTTAATATTTCACTCAAGATCTACAGCTCTGATACCAATTGATGAGACCTTGAATCTCAAGAACAAATGTTAATGGAGTTGAAGGAAAAATGACTGGGAAATATGCTGGAGAAGATTGGAAACAGGAAAATTTTTTATTGATTGATTAAAAGTTTTCTACAATGGTTGTGGCTTCATCTCTTTATACCTGTGAAGCTCACGTTTTCCATATGAACCAAACACAAAATACTGACTAAGACAACAGCTAACTATCAACTAATCAACGGCTAATCTACCGTTAACTAACGACTAATTAGGACCATTAATGTTTACCCAGCCTAAACTCGACATGTGTCGCTATTAACTAGAATATTACTAACTGCACCCATCTCTTATTTCTTCGGCCACACTGGCACTTGAGGCACCCCTCTGTATTAGCTCTGGAACCCCCTGTATAGCTCTGATACATAACACTTCTCCTAAGCATCACATATTCATACTCGATAGCTTTATCATCACGAAAACCCAACAGCCACACTCACCATCTAATCATTCAATCACGATTGATCACAGCTCGAGTTCTTCTCGCCATCAATCATTTTTCTTATCTATCAACAACGTATCACTGCCATTCACCTTCTTTATTAATCTCGATCCTTTTCAGGTTCTTCTCCGCTCTCAAGAATGCACAAAGCTCCAACCCGAGATCCACCTCCATTAATGGCAGCATTCTCTGTTTTCATAATGTATTATGAAGAAGAAGGGGATAGCCCCGAGTAGGTCTGTTGGTGCCTTGAACACATTTGAATCTTGGCAGCCCTGAGTAGAATGGATGGTGCCATTAACATTATTTGGACCTTGGCAGCCCTTAACGTATGACAGGTCGTCAATAGCAGTCTCTCCTGAAATAACCTTTTTGCCCTTAGTATTCGTTTCGCTCATAACTTTCTCATACGAAGTCAGAATGACCTCGTTCTTTCGTCGTTGGATTCGTAATCAAATTCTCTACAAGATGGAGGGTAGAAATACTATAATATACGAGCTACACTGGGTATTTGGCAATTCTTCTCTTGTAAAGCTCCATTTCACTTGTTTCAGAGATGTAACCTAATAAAACACATAAAACTAGAAAAGTAATAATAACACACGGTAATTCACACAAAACATAGAAAATGAGTATAAGGAAATGATACCTAAAATGTATAAATAATGCACTTATCAAATTCCCCCACACTTTCCTTTTGCTAGTCCTCGAGCAAACTACAAATCTAAACTAATCTAAAATACAACTCCCTTTTGTTGAGGAAACGGTTACACTTAGCATGTGTAACAAGCCTTTAAACCCCTAGGTGTCCCTAGTGGACGAGTTATAGTCTCGTGAGGGTTTACAAGAGATTTACCCACAAAACCTACTCCAACTTCTAAGTATTCCAAAGCACCTGCATCCAAAGATCTACGAAGACATAAAGTTTCTGCATACTAACAATAAGAAGTTAGAAGTATAAAAAACATTATTCTCATGCTTAACCCTTGAGTTAGGAGAAAACCACCAAGTGAAAGGATCCAGGTTCGAGAGTGACCGAATGTTTTTGCCTCACCAACAAGATTTTATGAATTTGACACTCAAAAGATGCACTTTATGGTTCACATATGTGTGCAGACAGGAATGAAGATAGAAATTCAGCACACGTTGAATGGTAGGAAGGAAAGGTAACCTTCCGAATCATATGAAGATTTTATCCCATAGAAATTGGGACGAAAAAGAACACCTTTTATTTTTCTAGTTACCTCTAATAAAGGAAATCAACCACTATACGAGGATGGGAATGCTTACTTACCTTCTCATCCGATTGGCAATCAGCACCACTCTCACAACATCCAATAGAAACGTCTTCGGTCTTCAACTGTAGATGATGAAATCTTGAACTTCATAGAACCTTGACAATTCGTAACTCATTTCCTTAATTTCTTGTTATTAGAAACTTCTCTATAGATTTTTTCTTCCAATTCATGCGAAACACATTGAGTTAGACTTGCGCATGTAATCCCAGGTCATTTTCAAGCAAATAAGAAATTCGCACAAGAAACTCAATTTTATAAATTTTACGTGTACGTTTCACTACGAAATTTTGAGAAAATCGTCTAAAAATCTCATTTTGTTCGTAGATTCTTCGTTTAAATTCCGATTTACAAAAATGATGGATCGTTGGAAAGCTTGTGACTAGTAGATATATATACACTCATAACACTAGGATTTTTAATGCAAAATAAACTTTTTTGATATTTTATTTGGGTTTTTCTCTTGCATGTCACAGTAGATGGCGTAAGCACGAAAAAGGCACCAATTCTCCTCATTGAAGTTCCAATTAATACGAAACACATTGAGTTAGAATTGCTCATGTAATCCCAAGTCATTTTCGAGCAAATAAGAAAATCGCCCAAGAAACTCAATTTTTCAAATTTTACGTGTACTAACCACTAAGAAAATTTTGAGAAAATCGTCTAAAAATCTCATTTTGTTTGTAGATTCTTCGTTTGAATTCCGATTTAGAAAAATGATGGATCATTGGAAAACTTGTGACTAGTAGATATATATACACTCATAACACTTGGATTTCTGATGTAAAACAAATTTTGTTTGATATTTTATTTGGGTTTTTCTCTTGCATGTCACAGTAGATGGCGTAAGCACGAAAAAATGCACCAATTCTCCTCATTGAAGTTCCAATTCATGCGAAACACATTGAGTTATACTTGCGCATGTAATCCCAGGTCATTTTCAAGCAAATAAGAAATTCACACAAGAAAATCATTTTTTCAAATTTTACGTGTACGTTTCACTATGAAATTTTGAGAAAATCGTCTAAAAATCTCATTTTGTTCGTAGATTCTTCGTTTGAATTCCCATTTGGACAAATGATGGATCGTCAGATAGCTTGTGACTAGTAGATATATATACACTCATAACACTTCGATTTGTGATGCAAAACAAACTTTGTTTGATATTTTATTTGGGTTTTCTCTTACATGTCACGGTAGATGGCGTATGCACGAAAAATGCACCAATTACACTCATTGAAGTTCCAATTCACACGAAACACATTGACTTGGACTTGCGCATGTAATCCCAAGTTATTTCGAGCAAAAGAGAAAATCGCCCAAGAAACTCAATTATTTCAAATTTTACGTGTACTAACCACTAAGAAAATTTGAGAAAATCGTCTAAAAATCTCATTTAGTTCGTAGATTCTTCGTTTGAATTCCGATTTAGACAAATAATGGATCGTCGGAAAACTTGTGCCTAGTATATATATATACACTCATAACACTTGGATTTCTGATGCAAAACAAACTTTGTTTGATATTTTATTTGGGTTTTCTCTTGCATGTCACAGTAGATGGCGTAAGCACGAAAAAGGCACCAATTCTCCTCATTGAAGTTCAATTTCATGTGAAACACATTGAGTTAGACTTGCGCACGTAATCCAAAGTCATATTCAAGCAAAAGAGAAAATCTCCCAAGATACTCAATTTTTCATATTTTACGTGTACTAACCACTACAAATTTTTGGGAAAATCGTCTAAAAATCTAATTTTGTTCGTTGATTCTTATTTGAAATCCGATTTAGACAAATGATGGATCGTCGGAAAGCTCTACACTCATAACACTTCGATTTCTGATGCAAAATAAACTTTGTTTGATATTTTATTTGGGTTTTCTCTTACATGTCACGGTAGATGGCGTATGCACGAAAAATGCACCAATTACACTCATTGAAGTTCCAATTCACACGAAACACATTGACGTGGACTTCCGCATGTAATCCCAAGTTATTTCGAGCACAAGAAAAAACCGCCCAAGAAACTCAAATTTTCAAATTTTACGTGTACTAACCACTACGAAATTTTGAGAAAATATTCTAAAAATCTCATTTTTTTCATAGATTTTTCATTTGAATTCTTATTTAGACAAAAGATGGATCGTCAGAAATCTTGTGACTTGTAGATATATATACACTCATAACACTTGGATTTATGTAAAAAACAAACTTTGTTTGATATTTTATTTGGGTTTTCTCTTGCATATCACAGTATATGGCGTAAGCACGAAAAAAGGCACCAATTCTCCTCATTGAAGTTCCAATTCATGGGAAACACATTGAGTTAGACTTGCGCATGTAATCCCAAATCATTTTTGGGTATAAGAGAAAATCGCCCAAGAAACTCAAATTTTTCAAATTTTACGTGTACTAACCACTACGAAATTTTAAGAAAATCGTCTAAAAATCTCATTTAGTTCGTAGATTCTTCGTTTGAATTCCGATTTAGACAAATAATGGATCGTCGGAAAACTTGTGCCTAGTATATAGATTTCTGATGCAAAATAAACTTTGTTTGATAATTTATTTCGGTTTTTCTCTTGCATGTCACAGTAGATGGATTAAGCACGAAAAAAGGCACCAATTCTCCTCATTGAAGTTCCAATTCATGCGAAACACATTGAGTTAGACTTGCGCACGTCAAGTCATTTTCAAGCAAAAGAGAAAATCGCCAAAGAAACTAAATTTTTCAAATTTTACGTGTAATAACCACTACGAAATTTTTGGAAAACCGTCTAAAAATCTCATTTAGTTCGTAGATTCTTCGTTTGAATTCCGATTTAGACAAATAATGGATCGTCGGAAAACTTATGCCTAGTATATATATATATACACTCATAACACTTGGATTTCTGATGCAAAATAAACTTTGTTTGATAATTTATTTGGGTTTTCTCTTGCATGTCACAGTAGATGGCTTAAGCACGAAAAAAGGCACCAATTCTCCTCATTGAAGTTCCAATTCATGCGAAACACATTGAGTTAGACTTGCGCACGTAATCCCAAGTTATTTTCAAGCAAAAGAAAATCGCCCAAGAAACTCAATTTTTCAAATTTTACGTGTAATAACCACTACGAAATTTTTGGAAAACCGTCTAAAAATCTCATTTTGTTCGTAGATTCTTATTTGAATTCCGATTTAGAGAAATGATGGATCGTCGGAAAGCTCGTGACTAGTATATATATATACACTCAAAACACTTCGATTTCTGATGCAAAATAAACTTTGTTTGATAATTTATTTGGGTTTTCTCTTGCATGTCACAGTAGATGGTGTAAGTACGAAAAATGCACCAATTCTCCTCATTGAAGTTCCAATTCATGCCAAACACATTGAGTTAGACTTGCCTATGTAACCCCAAGTCATTTTCGAGCAAAAAGAGAAAATCGCCCAAGAAACTCATTTTTTCAAATTTTACGTGTACTAACCAATACGAAATTTTGAGAAAATCGTCTAAAAATCTCATTTTGTTCGTAGATTCTTCTTTGAAATTCCGATTTACACAAATGATGGATCGTCGGAAAGCTTGTGACTAGTTTATATATATATATACACTCATAACACTTGGATTTTTGATGAAAAAAAAACTTTGGTTGATATTTTAATTGGGTTTTTCTCTTGCATGTCACAGTAGATGGCGTAAGCACGAAAAAGGCACCAATTCTCTTCATCGAAGTTCCAATTCATGCGAAACACATTGAGTTAGACTCGCGCATGTAATCCCAGGTCATTTTCGAGAAAATAAGAAATTCGCACAAGAAACTCAATTTTTCAAATTTTACATGTACGTTTCACTACGAAATTTTGAGAAAAATCGTCTAAAAATCTCATTTTGTTCGTAGACTCTTCGTTTAAATTCCGATTTATACAAATGATGGATCATTGGAAGGCTTGTGACTAGTATATATATATACACTTATAACACTTCGATTTTTGGTGCAAAACAAACTTCGTTGGATATTTTATTTTGGTTTTTCTCTTGCATGTCACAGTGGACAATGTAAGCAAGAAAAATGCACCAATTCTCCTCATAGAAGTTCCAATTAATACGAAACAAATTGAGTTAGACTTGCGCATGTAATCCAAATTCATTTTCGAGAAAATAAGAAAATCGCCCAAGAAACTCAATTTTTCAAATTTTACGTGTACAAACCACTACGAAATTTTGAGAAAATCGTCTAAAAATCTCATTTTGTTTGTAGATTCTTCGTTTGAAGTCCGATTTAGAAAAATGATGGATCATTGGAAAGCTTGTGACTAGAAGATATATATACACTCATAACACTTGGATTTCTAATAAAAAACAATTTTTTTTTGATATTTTTTTTGGGGTTTTCTCTTGCATGTCACAGTAGATGGTGAAAGCACGAAAAAGGCACCAATTCTCCTCATTGAAGTTCCAATGCATGCGAAACACATTGAGTTAGACTTGCTCATGTAATCCCAATTCATTTTTGAGCAAATGAGAAAATCCCCGGAGAAACTTAATTTTTCAAATTTTACGTGTATTAACCACTACGAAATTTTGAGAAAATCGTCTAAAAATCTCATTTTGTTCGTAGATTCTTCGTTTGAATTCCGATTTAGACAAAAGATGGATCTTAGAAAGATTGTGACTAGTAGATATATATACACTCATAACACTTGGATTTCTGATGCAAAACAAACATTGTTTGATATTTTATTTGGGTTTTCTCTTGCATGTCACAGTAGATGGCGTGAGCACGAAAAAAGGCACCAATTCTCCTCATTGAAGTACCAATTCATGCGAAACACATTGAGTTAGACTTGCGCATGTAATCCAAAGTCATTTTCAAGCAAAAGAGAAAATCTCCCAAGAAACTCAATTTTTCATATTTTACGTGTACTAACCACTACGAAATTTTGAGAAAATCGTCTAAAAATCTCATTTAGTTCGTAGATTCTTCGTTTGGATTCCGATTTAGACAAATAATAGATCGTCGGAAAACTTGTGCCTAGTATATATATATATATATATATATATATATATATATATATATATATACACTCATAACACTTGGATTTCTGATGCAAAACAAACTTTGTTTGATATGTTATTTGGAATTTCTCTTGCATGTTACAGTAGATGGCGTAAGCACGAAAAAAGGCACCAATTCTCCTCATTGAAGTTCCAATTCATGTGAAACACATTGAGTTAGACTTGCACATGTAACCCCAAGTCATTTTTGTGCATAAGAGAAAATCTCCCAAGAAACTCAATTTTTTAAATTTTACGTGTACACCACTACGAAATTTTGAGAAAATTGTCTAAAAAGGCAGCAATTCTCCTCATAGAAGTTCCAATTAATACGAAACACATTGAGTTAGACTTGCGCATGTAATCCAAATTCATTTTCGAGAAAATAAGAAAATCTCCCAAGAAACTCAATTTTTCAAATTTTACGTTTACAAACCACTACGAAATTTTGAGAAAATCGTCTAAAAAACTCATTTTGTTTGTAGATTCTTCGTTTGAAGTCCGATTTAGAAAAATGATGGATCATTGGAAAGCTTTTGACTAGTAGATATATATACACTCATAACACTTGGATTTCTGATATAAAACAATTTTTTTTTGATATTTTTTTTGGGGTTTTCTCTTGCATGTCACAGTAGATGGTGTAAGCACGAAAAAGGCACCAATTCTCCTCATTGAAGTTCCAATTCATGCGAAACACATTGAGTTAGACTTGCTCATGTAATCCCAATTCATTTTTGAGCAAATGAGAAAATCCCCCAAGAAACTCAATTTTTCAAATTTTACGTGTACTAACCATTACGAAATTTTGAGAAAATCGTCTAAAAATCTCATTTAGTTCGTAGATTCTTCGTTTGAATTCCAATTTAGACAAATAATGGATCATCGGAAATCATATGACTAGCAGATATATATACACTCATAACACTTGGATTTCTGATGCAAAACAAACTTTGTTTGATATTTGATTTGGGTTTTCTCTTGCATGTCACAGTAGATGGCTTAAGCACGAAAAAAGGCACCAATTCTCCTCATTGAAGTTCCAATTCATGTGAAACACATTGAGTTAGACTTGAGCACGTAATCCAAAGTCATTTTTAAGCAAAAGAGAAAATCTCCCAAGAAACTCAATTTTTCATATTTTACGTGTACTAACCACTACGGAATTTTGAGAAAATCGTCTAAAAATCTCATTTAGTTCGTAGATTCTTCGTTTGAATTCCGATTTAGACAAATAATGGATCGTCAGAAAACTTGTGCCTAGTATATATATATACACACTCATAACACTTGGATTTCTGATGCAAAACAAACTTTGTTTGATATGTTATTTGGGTTTTCTCTTGCATGTCACAGTAGATGGCGTAAGCACGAAAAAAGGCACCAGTTCTCCGCATTGAAGTTCTAATTCATGCGAAACACATTGAGTTAGACTTTCCCATGTAATCCCTAGTCATTTTTGAGCAAAAGAGAAAATAGCCCAAGAAACTCAATTTTTCAAATTTTACGTGTACTAACCACTCCAAAATTTTGGGAAAATCGTCTAAAAATCTCATTTTGTTCGTGGATTCTTTGTTTGAATTCCGATTTAGACAAATGATGGATCATCGGAAATCTTGTTACTTGTAGATATATATAAACTCATAA
>JAJJMC010002219.1:62766-143120 GCA_023531435.1 Papaver californicum | reverse complement strand
CACATTGAGTTAGACTTGCGTATGTAACCCCAAGTAATTTTCAAGCACTAAGAAACTCAATTTTTCAAATTTTACGTGCACTAACCACTACGAAATTTTGGGAAAATCGTCTAAAAATCTCATTTTGTTCGTAGATTCTTTGTTTGAATTCCGATTTAGACAAATGATGGATCGATGGAAATCTTGTTACTAGTAGATATATATAGACTCATAACACTTGGATTTTTGATGAAAAAAAAACTTTGTTTGATATTTTATTTGGGTTTTTCTCTTGCATGTCTCAGTAGAAGGCGTAAGCACGAAAATGCACCAAATCTCCTCATTGAAGTTCTAACTCATGTGAAACACATTGAGTTAGACTTGCGCATGTAATCCCAAGTCATTTTCGAGCAAAAGAGAAAATCGCCCAAGAATCTCAATTTTAAAAATTTTACGTGTACTAACCACTATGAAATTTTAGGAAAATCGTATAAAAATCTCATTTTGTTCGTAGATTCTTCTTTGAATTTCGATTTAGACAAATGATGGATCGTCAGGAAGCTTGTGACTAGCAGATATATATACACTCATAACACTTGGATTTCTGATGCAAAACAAATTTTGTTTGATATTTTATTTGGGTTTTCTCTTGCATGTCACAGTAGATGGCGTAAGCACGAAAAAATACACCAAATCTCGTCATTGAAGTTCCAATTTATGCGAAACACATTGAGTTAGACTTACGCATGTAATCCCAAGTCATTTTTTAGCAAAAGAGAAAATCGCCCAAGAAAATATATTTTTAAAATTTTACGTGTACTAACCACTACGAAATTTTGATAAAATCGTCTAAAAATCTCATTTGATTCATAGATTCTTTGTTTGAATTCAGGTTTAGAAAAATTATGGATCATTGGAAAGCTTATGACTAGTATATATATACACTCATAACACTAGGATTTCTGATGCAAAACAAACTTTGTTTGATATTTTATTTTGGTTTTCTCTTGCATGTCACAGTAGAAGGGGTAAGCACGAAAAATGCACAAAATCTCCTCATTGAAGTTCCAATTCATGAAAAACATATTGAGTTAGACTTGCGCATGTAATCCCAAGTCGTTTTCGAACAAAAGAGAAAATCGCCCAAGAAACTCAATTTTTCAAATTTTACGTGCGCAAGTGTATTTCCATGTTTTTCGCATTAATAAGTTCTTACATGTACAGTTTTGGTTCATTTTCTGTGCTTACAACTTTTGTTGTTACACGCTAGAAAAAACTCATTCAAAAAAGAAAACTTAATTTTTTTGCATAATAAATCCTAGTGTTAAAAGTGTAAATATAACTATTCTTCTTGAGCTTTCCGACGAGTCATCTTTTGAATAAACCGGAATTCAAACGAAGAATATACGAAGAAAATGAATTTTTTGGTCGATTTTTCTAAATTTCGTAGTGGTTAGCACACAAAAAATTTGAGTAATTGAATTTCCTGGAAGATTTTCACTTTTGCATGAAAATGACGTAGAATTATATGCTCAGGTCTATTTCCATGTGTTTCACATGAATTGGAACTTCCTTGTGGAGTTGTGGTGCATTTTACGTGCTTACGCCTTCTGTCGAAAATGCTAGAGAGAAAACAATTAAATTTTTTAAAATATAGTTTTTTTGCATCGGATATCAAAGTGTTATGAATGTAAAGATATCTACGCGTCTAGAGCTTTCAAACAAACCTTTATTTGACTAAAACGGAATTTAAACGAACAATCTGCGAAGAAAGTGAGAATTTTAGTCGATTTTCTCAAAATTTCGTAGTGATTAGTACACAGGAAATTCAAAAAATTGAGTTTTTTGTACGATTTTCTCTTTTTTCTAAAAATGCATTGGGATTTGAATGCGCAAGTGTATTTCCATGTTTTTCGGATTAATAAGTTCTTAAATGTTAAGTTTTGTTTCATTTTCTGTGTTTACAACTTTTGTTGTGACACACCAGAAAAAACTCATTAAAAAAAAGATTTTTTGCATAATAAATCCAAGTGTTAAAGTGTAAATATAACTACTTGTCTCGAACTTTCCGACGAGTCATCTTTTGAATAAACCGGAATTCAAACGAAGAATATACGAAGAAAATGAATTTTATAGTCGATTTTCTCTAAATTTCGTAGTGGTTAGCACACAAAAAATTTGAGTAATTGAATTTCTTGGAAGATTTTCACTTTTGCATGAAAGTGACGTAGAAGTATATGCTCAGGTCTATTTCCATGTGTTTCACATGAATTGGAACTTCCTTGTGGAGTTGTGGTGTATTTTACGTGCTTACGCCTTCTGTCGAAAATGCTAGAGAGAAAACAATTAAAATTTTTAAAATATAGTTTTTTTGCATCGGATATCAAAGTGTTATGAATGTAAGGATATCTACTCGTCTAGAGCTTTCAAACAAACCTTTATTTGACTAAAACGGAATTTAAACGAACAATCTACGAAGAAAGTGAGAATTTTAGTCGATTTTCTCAAAATTTCGTAGTCATTAGTACACAGAAAATTCAAAAAATTGAGTTTTTTGTACGATTTTCTCTTTTTTCTAAAAATGACTTGGGATTTGAATGCGCAAGTGTATTTCCATGTTTTTCGCATCAATCAGTTCTTAAATGTGAAGTTTTGGTTCATTTTCTGTGTTTACAACTTTTGTTGTGACACACCAGAAAAAACTCATTCAAAAAAAAAAAAAATTTTGCATAATAAATCCAAGTGTTAAAAGTGTAAATATAACTACTCGTCTCGAACTTTCCGCAAGCCATCTTTTGAATAAACCGGAATTCAAACGAAGAATATACGAACAAAATGAGATTTTTAGACGATTTTCTCAAAATTTCGTAGTGGTTAATACACGTAAAATTTGAAAAATAAAATTTCTTGGAAGATTTTCACTTTTGCATGAAAATGACGTAGGATTATATGCTCATGTCTATTTCAATTTGTTTCTCATGAATTGGAATTTCTTTATGGGGTTGTATGCATTTTACGTGCTTACGCCTTCTGCCGTGAAATGCGAGAGAAAAAAACAATTAAGAATTTAAGAATATAGTTTTTTTTCATTGGATATTAAAGTGTTATGAGTGCAAAGACATCTACTTGTCTAGAGCTTTCAAATGGCCATCATTTGACTAAAACGGAATTTAAACGAACAATCTACGAAGAAAGTGAGAATTTTAGTTGATTTTCTTAAAATTTTGTAGTGATTAGTACACAGAAAATTTGAAAATTTGAGTTTTTCTTACGATTTTCTCTTTTACCTGAAAATGACTTGGGATTTGAATACGCAAGTGTATTTCCATGTTTTTCGCATTAATAAGTTCTTACATGTAAAGTTTTGGTTCATTTTTTGTGCTTACAACTTTTGTTGTTACACGCTAGAAAAAACTCATTCAAAAAAGAAAACATAATTTTTTTTGCATAATAAATACAAGTGTTAAAAGTGTAAATATAACTATTCGTCTTGAGATTTCCGACGAGTCATCTTTTGAATAAACCGGAATTCAAACGAATA
The DNA here is from genome assembly GCA_023531435.1 of Papaver californicum. Classification (NCBI taxonomy): domain Eukaryota; kingdom Viridiplantae; phylum Streptophyta; class Magnoliopsida; order Ranunculales; family Papaveraceae; genus Papaver; species Papaver californicum. Next base: position 139,600 of record JAJJMC010002219.1, on the reverse strand, counting down.
ATATACGAAGAAAATGATTTTTTTAGTCGATTTTCTCTAAATTTCGTAGTGGTTAGCATACAAAAAATTTGAATAATTGATTTTCTTGAAATATTTTCACTTTTGCATGAAAATGACGTAGGATTATATGCTCAGGTTTATTTCCATGTGTTTCTCATGAATTAGAACTTCCTTGTGGAGCTGTGGTGCATTTTACATGCTTACGTCTTCTATCGTAAAATGCAAGTAAAAAAAAAAATATATTTAAAATATAATTTTTTTGCATCGGATATCAAAGTATTATGAGTGTAAAGATATCTACTCGTCTAGAGCTTTCAAACAAGCCATTATTTGACTAAAACGGAATTTAAACGAACAATCTACGAAGAAAGTGAGAATTTTAGTCGATTTTCTAAAAATTTCGTAGTGGTTAGTACACAAATTTTTTGAAAAATTGAGTTTTTTTTTTACGATTTTCTCTTTTTCCTGAAAATGACTTGGGATTTGAATGCGCAAGTGTATTTCCATGTTTTTCGCATTAATAAGTTATTACATGTGAAGTTTTGGTTCATTTTCTGTGCTTAACACTTCTGTTGTGATACGCCAGAAAAAACTCTTTCAAAAAAGAAAATATAATTTTTTCGCATAATAAATCCAAGTGTTAAAAGTGTAAACATAATTATTCATCTCGATCTTTCCGACGAGCCATCTTTTGAATAAACCGGAATCTAAACGAAGAATATACGAAGAAAATGAATTTTTTAGTCGATTTTCTCAAATTTCGTAGTGGTTAGTACACAGAAAATTTGAACAATTGAATTTTTGGTATATTTTCACTTTTGCATGAAAATGACGTAGGATTATATACTCAGGTCTATTTCCATCCGTTTCTCCTGAATTGGAACTTTCTTGTGGAGCTGTAGTGCATTTTACGTGCTGACGCCTTTTGTCGTGAAACGCTAGAGAAAAAACAATTAAAAATTTTTAAATACAATTTTTTTGCATCGAATATCAAAGTGTTATGAGTGTGAAGATATATACTCATCTAGAGCTTTCAAATGAGTCATCATTTGACTAAAACGGAATTCAAACGAACAATCTACGAAGAAAGTGAGAATTTTAGTCGATTTTCTCAAAATTTCGTAGTGGTTAGTACACAGAATTTTCGAAAAAATTGAGTTTTTTTTACAAATTTTCTCTTTTGCCTGAAAATGACTTAGGATTTGAATGCGCAAGTGTATTTCCATGTTTTTTGCATTAATAAGTTATTACATGTGAAGTTTTGGTTTATTTTTTGTGCTTAACACTTCTGTTGTGACACGCCAGAAAAAACTCTTTCAAAAAAGAAAATATAAATTTTTTTGCATAATAAATCCAAGTGTTAAAAGTGTAAATATAACTACTCGTCTCGAGCTTTCTGACGAGCCATCTTTTGAATAAACCAGAATTCAAACGAAAAATATACGAAGAAAATGAATTTTTTAGTCGATTTTCTCAAATCTTCGTAGCGGTTAGTACACAGAAAATTTGAATAATTGAATTCTTGGAAGATTTTCACTTTTGCATGAAAATGATGTAGGATTATATGCTTAGGTCAATTTCCATGTGTTTCTTATGAATTGGAACTTCCTGGTGGAGTTGTGGTGCATTCTACGTGCTTACGCCTTCTGCCAGAAATACTAGAGAAAAAATAATTAAGAATTTTAGAATATAGTTTTTTTTTGCATCGGATATCAAAGTGTTATGAGTGTGAATATATCTACTTGTCTAGAGCTTTCAAACGAGGCATCATTTGACTAAAACGGAATTCAGACGAACAATCTACGAAGAAAGTGAGAATATTAGTCGATTTTCTTAAAATTTTGTAGTGGTTAGTACACTTAATTTTTGAAAAATTAAGTGTTTTTTTACAATTTTCTCTTTTGCCTGAAAATAACTTGGGATTTGAATGCACAAGTGTATTTATATGTTTTTCGCATTAATAAGTTATTACATGTGAAGTTTTGGTTCATTTTCTGTGCTTACAACTTTTTTTGACACACCAGAAAAAACTCTTTTAAAAAAAAATATAAAAAAAATTAAATAATAGATCCAAGTGTTAAAAGTGTAATTATAACTACTCGGCTCGAGCTTTCCTACGAGCCATCTTTTGAATAAACCGGAATTCAAACGAAGAATATACGAAAAAATGAACCAAAACTTAGTGAAGAAAAAAACTATTTGCAGAAGTAAAAAACATGAAGAGTTGGGTATAAAGGACTAAAGAAAAATCAATCAAGCACTTCTTACCAAATGGCTCTAGAGGTTTGCCACATGGAAGAGAATGCTTTATGGAAATCAATCATTATTGACAAATATGACACATAGTTGATGGTTGGAGCTTTAAGAGCCCTAAAATTACTTATGGGAGATCAGTTTGAAGAGGTATAATGAAGTACAGTTCAAGTTTTAAAAGTAACATCAAGTTTAAAACAGATAAGTGTACTACCATAAGATTTTAGTTGTACAACTGGTTGTTTAATAACTCTTTGAAATATGCTTTCCTAATATTTATGCTGCTTCCAGAACCAAAAACAGTACTTCGAAAAATGTTTGTAAAGAAAAAATAGGAGTCACTATATGGCAGTTAAGTGTTCCTAGAAACAGCTTTGAGAACTGAGTTAGATTGGTTGCTTAGAGAAATTCCAATGGGGTGAGAACGAGCAAGTTTGCTCATTTTTTCCCCATAATGGAATAGTAAACTGGCAAAGTGGACGCCTATTTGGGTACCAGATGGAGAAGTGCTTCTGCTTCTCCAGAAGTAGAAGTCAGAAGCAGATTTCAAAAGCAAAATGTTTTTGCTCCACAAAAAGTTTAACTTTTTTGCTTCTAGGAGACATTCTGAAATTGTGTACCCAAACTAACTTCTGACTTTTTTGTTTCTAAAATTCGAAAAAGCAACTTCTGGAGTGTTTTCCAAACAGGCTAATATGTGAGCATTTGCCCTTCTAGTCTCAATTTCACTAGTCCAGAATGGGTTATTAATAACGCTTTTAAATGACATATTAATTACGTGAATAAAGTTTTACAAAAAATATAAATCATATAACATGAAAATAATCGGGCCCATCATTTTTGACGTAAAAAAATTGCCGTTCTCAAACGTCGTAATTTATTAGGTCCATGATTTAATGATGAACCATTAAATTAGGCAAAATAAATCCGTTAAATATTTTAGATTTTTCTACTCCCACCACTAACCTTCTATTGCATTCCCGAAAATAACTAACCACATACCACGTTTTTACATGTCTAAAAATTGCTAGCCACCGGCTTGTGTGATATTGGTCCTATTCCTCCATCACCTACTCCACCATTGAATTTGTATAGACTTGAGAAACCACTTCATCTCCTCATCCTTCACTTCACAAATTTATCAAATAATTCTTAAAGAAGAGAATAAACAAACCCTAGCCATCTACTAAAACCCAGTAAACCAGATCAATCACTCTCCATCCCTTCCTCTCTCTCAATTTCTCTTTCAATCTGTCTGATCAAACAACAAAAATAACACCGAAGAAGTTGATGATGTTGACGAAGACGGAGAAATTGTGGAGGTATGATTTTTCATTCTTCTGCTTAGGGTTACTTTCTTCTTTTAATTTTTCTTACAATCCTTAAAGAATTCTGAAACATTCCTTTTTACTGCGTTTTTTAGGGTTTCCAGCAAGAAAAGATGATGACTATATGGAGATCTTGTAAAATAATGAAAATGGTAAGAACATCTATTAGTCTTCTATTTTTGGTTTGAATTCTGAACATTGAGTTTTCATTTTAAGGTTGTAGAACTTGTTATCTTAATTATATTTGATTTTGGCATTCTGGGTCAATTTGATTTCAACTAAAATTAACGATATTGGGTTTCTTATGTATGTTTACAGAAGTTATGGTGAGAAATTTCCTGCTAAGTCATGATGGAACCTGTTTTGCAACGTGTTCATAGTTTTCGAGAGCGATTCGATAAGAACCAATGTCTCAACGTAACGATTTGAGAGCTTTTCTAGCAAGGTAGTTGCTGATAAATTCTGTTGTATATCCGTGATTTAATTTGAAATTTGTTGCATATATAAGTGTGTTAGTATTATATGGATCATATAAGCATCGAGGGTATATGAATTTGATGCGGTATTCACAGGAAGCAACAGAAACTAAAGGTGTGTTTGGCGAAGTTTTATTACCTACGCAGGTGAGGATTTGATGAATGCTGATAGATTGAACAAATTTTACATTACTCTTTTTTAAGGTTTTGATGGTGATTCTATTTGTTGCCTTGTTTAATTTCTACCTCCATGGGTTGCACTTGTTGTTCTTCCAAGGCCAGGTCTTTGGGAATGCATAAGTACTAATGTGGATGCATTGGCTATAGAAGAGTTGACTGCTTATGAGTAATTGTAATTCAAAGAAGAACTTGTCAATAGAAGGTAAAGAGGGATGCTACCATATTTACCACTACTAGTTCTGCTAGATGTTTTTATTCTCTGAAATTTTCTTTAAAATTGTAATGGTTGTGGTACAGGACCAATAAGAACCTCATGCTTGAGCTGGACTTTGAACCATTCAGTGCATTGTTTCCGTGCATCACACTTACGAAATCTATTGGTAACGGTGTGGACCATGTCCATTGGTTTCTATGTGTTTCAGGATAGTTTTTATTCTAGTTTCAAGTTTATATCCTGTGGTAAGCCATTTTTGGTCATAGAAATTTTTAAATTTTGTTCACATGTTTAATTGTAGGCGATGCGATGGTGATGGAGCTGAAATGGAGGTTAATTTTGTCATTACTATACTTATATAATTGATCAACAGAAAAGGTTTGCCAATCCATTGATGGAATCTAATTTATAATTAACCAACAGAAAAGGTTTGCTACCTCCTAAGAATTGGATCTTGGAGGCAATTCAGGAATCTTCCAAGGATGTAAGAGTTTTTCAAAGACCCATCTTTTGATGCCTTATTTCCCTCACATCTCCAGTTCTTGGATAGCTTGTACTTGGTGAAGGAAATGTGAGCTGTCTTACCAGAACATATCCTCAATTTATTTAGCTTTAATAATAACTACTTGTTGCTGTGTAAGGAAAATGTTATTAAGTTGCTGACATTTGGAACTCTGTTCTTTTTTTTATTCTACAGTTATTGAGTTTATTTTCTATCTTTAACTGTTTTCTAATTTCAATGAAGCTGAATCAAGATAAAGACTGCAGTTTGGAAGGATCGCCTCCTGGGTTCATGGGAATTTCTTGGTGTACAAGAGTGACAAAGTTAAAATGAAGATCGGAGACACCCTTTATAATGTGAGTGCAATATACAACCACCATTCTATATATTATTAACTTTCTTTACCTTCATATCTGTCTGATCATAGTGTTGGGTTATCTTTGAAAATCTTTGTTTGACTTGGTTATTATGGTTCAACCATGTTAAGTAAAAAAATTTCTTTGGATGAGTGTTGTTTAATATTCCATACTCTTAATAGCTAATGATTTCATATATGCATCTTGCAAAATAGGAATACAATTTGTATTGTATTTTAAACTCTAGGATTTATAATATGATCTAAAATCTATACCTTTTGATCTGCAATGCAATATTAATAGCCATGGTAAGCACACGGACCATAACTAAGGCTCAAAAGAACCACATTTTTGTACGTATTCATGGATATGTGGACAACCTAGGTTTTCTCACGTGAGTATAGGATTGGCTCTTGGCTGAGAACAAAAATGATTCTATAAGTCAATTTTGTGTCAACATATATGTGTCTACATAAATATTTACTGGTTATTGCACTATCAGCCTTCGAGCTGTGATATTTGAGTTGAACACAAGTAATATCAATCATGATATTTTGAACTAACTTGGTATCTTGAAATACAGGATATTGGGATTTCAGCAGTGCCTTTGTCGTTTTGCCTTTGCTTTTTGAGGAACTCCAGAAAAAAAGCGGTTGCATTTGCATATGTTGATAGAGCAAAGCCACCAAAAGATGACGATTATGACTGCATGATTGAAGAAATCATTAACGCAAGTGTGACTCAGTACTTTTTGCTTATATTTATTACGAATGATGTTCCAATTAAACTTTTTCAACCTGGATCCGTGTTATTTTCCATTGCCATTGTCTTTGCCATCTACAATTACCATGTAATGATGTGGTCTTCAGATCAGATTTAATTTCTCTTAGCCTGTGATTCAATTGAATGTTTTCCCCCATGATGGATGGGTATAATTTGGCGTTGATATAGTTCGAACAAGGAGTAAGCTAGCAATCAGAGTTCATCCTATCGATCCAACTTTTCCTTTCTGTGAAGCTAAAACAGAAACTGCCACTCATCTTCTAATTTTCTTAACTCCAAATTTTTTAGACTTGTTCTTAGGTCCATAGAAATACAAACGATATTGCAGACTCAATTATTACAACTCAATTTAGTTCCTGAGATCAGTTAAATTGATCGTTTTTAAATGAATGTAATTCAATTTCTTATTATAAATAAAAACAAAATGATTTAATTTGTTCCCCATTTTCTTCCCATTTTCTTCCTCCAGTTCCGGTCCCTACTAGACAACACTCTCACCAATTCACCGGCGTAGCAAGAATTGGAGTAACTTTTTTGACTCATCAAAGTTCCAACTGCTGTAATGCCCCTACCGGTAGGTCTGCCGTATGTCAAATCAAAAAGATTGAAAAATCTTTGCCTATGAGTCTACCCTATATCACGTCACTTGGGTCTTGTCATGCGCCATTGACTGATTTTTAGACCCTCTGATCATTCCACTTCTAGCTTTACTTCTTCTCTACCAAGCTTCGTCTGTAAAATCACAGTTGCCACTAATGGATACCATTTGTTTTACCTGCTCATTACTTTCTCCACTCAAAACTTTACTTTATTTTCTCAGTCTTATCTACAACACAACTCATTTTCAAACTCCATTTTCTAAAGAGTTGTTTTATATCTTAATCTTCCATTTTCTACTACATTCTCAGCTCCTCATATTCATTTAAGCTCACATTCTCTCTGTTTTTTTTTTCTTATCTCCAAGAAGCACTCAACAGTCACAGATCAAGATTAGGTACTAATTTTTCTCATCTCTTTGCTCTTTTTCAAGAGTTAGTGGTAAAACCCTTGTTTGTTTTTCTTGATTTATCAATTTATTTAGTTTTTTCCATTAACCTTCTTCAGTCTTCAGGATCAACACCACCACCTTCAGTACCACCACCAACGCCAATTAATAAATGGGTTATAAATGGAATATTGGTTTTGTGTCTCATATACCCTGGAAGGACAGAGGGAGGGTGGATATTTGGTATGAGCGGACTCGGAAAAAACTGAGGAATTTGTCTCCTTATTCTCAGCAGTTAAGGTAGCAGCCCCTACGAAATCAAGGTAGAAACTGTATTATCTTTACTAGTTAGGAAATTTTCTATTTTTTTATATTATCTTAAAAATGTAAAAGAAATTGGGCATGCGAGAATCAATTGTTTTGATGAAAGTATTAAGAAATTGTTCGGTGCAAGAAAGCATCTTGCTAATAATGGTTAACCTGCGAATGGAAATGCATCTTTTGAGATTCGTAAATGACATCTGGTCTTCATTTTTACATGGTTTTCATGTTAAACTGGTTAGCACTGAAGTCTGAAAAGAGAAAATTATGAATATGGTTCTGCTAATCTTGCACAATGTTAAGATTATAGTGAAATGTGAATTGGAGAAAACCTGGTTGGGTTTGAATTTTTGGAGTACTTGACTAAAGTCTTGAATAGTTTCTAGTTATTCGAGCTTTGGGTTTTCAGCATTTTTTTTTTGACATATAGGTTTAGAAACTAACATGAAAGAGTGGTGTTACTTTCCTTAGTGTGAGATTAGCCTAGTTTTTAAATTATGGTTTTCCAAAACTAATATGTTCGTGAAGGAATTTCTCTGACTAAAGTCTTGAATTGTTAGATTAACGGTTACTTAAAAGTTGATATGTTCGTGTATATACGAATGGTTACAATGTGGTTTTCTAGTTATCAATATAAAAATATTAGTCTTACACATGTATGTTTAACAGCCAATTGTGTTGCATGAATAGTGTGTTTTGAGTTGATTAATTTACTTTTTATGGTATCATGGAGGAAATCTATGGGTTGATAAGTGGTGAATATCGTCAAATAGCCATTCGGATTGGTTTATTAATTTTGTTATATATGTTTTTGGCATTTATGAATTTTACAATGATGTTTGAGAATGTTTGTTTGACATTTATAATCTTTTATATTTCAGATTGAAATATGGCTGAACTTCAAAATGTGGATATTAATTTTTCTCAACAAATACATATGGGTGAAGGCTTTAGATCACACTGTAGATCTTATCATGGGACCTATTGTCTATTTCCAATAACAGCCGTTAGATTTGTTGATATGAACTTGGATCATCCAATCAATATGGTGCAAAAACATTTCCGGTGGGATGCAAACATTCTAAGTTTTATTGGTCATGTTACAATGTAAGAAAGTGACTTTCTTGTTTATTACTACATCTATGAACATTATGATAGGCTATTATCTGAGGTTTTTGAATATTTACCGAACGAAGATTCCCCGCAAGTCAAGGATTTATAGACCTCAAGAAAATGAAGATTACAAAAGATTTTTACGTTATCTGTAGGTATTTTTTATTATTTATAGGTAATTCTTTTTTTTTCTTAAAAATCTTGATTATGATAAATTATTAATAAAAAAAATTCAAATATTTTATTTTATACAGATCAATATTTCAGAGTATTCAAAAGCTACATAGCAAGGGTTATTCTCATGGTAATCTTAACCTTAATAAGGTTGTTCTTCAATATGGTGGTTCTTCTCTCAAACTTCAAACCGTGAAACTAACTGATGTTGTAGGAACACCATCTGCAGATGAGTCTAACTGCATTGATGGTAAGCTTTCTTTTTTTTCTTTATAAGAAATCCATATATTTTTTACAGCTCCGGATCGTCTGTTTCCAAAAAACCTTGTTCCTCTGATTTTGGTTGTCTTCTAATTAGACTAATTTAAAGATTTTCTATGAGATAAAAAAGGAAAATAATTATTCCTCCCTGAATTATCTCTTCTAACCCTAGCATACTCCCTATTGCTTCCGTCTTCTTTACTGGCCACTAAAAAATACTGAAATCTGTGGCGGGTTATGGTATTATTAAAATGAACTGCAAGATAGTTATATTATTTATTATTTGCCTGTTATTTTATTTTGAAATCAGAACATGTACTTTAGATTCATTCTTGCCACTTACTATTACTCAGGCTATATGGCTGAGGCGATGATTTGAATTATGATCAGATGGTTCCTGCATATCCCTGTTGGTGGTGGTTTAATCAGGCTTCATTATCACATACTATCTTAAATTTACAGTTGTTGTTCTAATTTTAATAGGCATCAATGTCACTGTGATCAGACTTCAGATCATGCATATTTAGTTGCATAAGAAATCTTATAATTCACCATGAAGTATCGATTCACCATGTTAAAATTGATTGACAAATTTTTCATCATAAAAAAGATTACGTGAGTAAGGTTTTCACTTTACATTAAGATTACGAGTAAATATAAGCAATCTCAAGCATGGCTCTTTTTCAAAAAATAATATTAAGCATATCACACAATAAGAGTAGGATATGGATATATATGCCATTTTTTTGGTTTTCATCCTGTAATGTTACTTTTAGAGGCCTGCAAGATGCTTGTTGAACGAGGATTTTCGTTAGTCCGTTCAAATTAGTTAAGAAAATTACTGCCAATTTTTAAAATATTGGTAGTTATATAGGAGACACGTGTTAAATGTTGAGTGGGTGGAACAGAGGAATGGAGTTTTATGGATACAGATGATCCGGAGCGATGTTTTACTATGTTGTAATCCCTTTGATCAAATACTTATAGTAATTATAAAATTTATTATGTTACAGATTATCACTGTGTTGTTAGAATAGTTTAATTCCTTTAAAGGCTAACCTACTGAATACCCGGAAGCTAAGGTTCTTTTAAAACGGTTGGTTGATCTCTCCTAAGAATTCTTCTCGATCCCTAATTATTTGGCGACGTATAAATTGAATTTATACTTATATATTTCTTGTTTCTTTGTTTTATTAGGGACGTTATGTTCACTTACTTTTTTTCGAAAAATCCAGCTCATATAGATAGTTATCTAATTTTTTGAGATGCTACCAAGGCCTTCAGTTATATATATGAGATATCAACTATTTTGAAGAATTACCATTCCACCAACTCTACTAATAAAACACTATCTAGAGCAAAATCCAAATCAAGTATTCTTCAGATACCAATTAAAAATTGGAAGAAAGGGTTAGGTAAAGATGTTAGGAAATATAAAGATGTTATGGATGATAACAGCACTGCTGATTTTTTAAAATATATAAGGAATTCTAGTTTGTATGGTCCAGAAAAACCAATCAAATTTCAGGTTTGTTGAAGTACATAAGTTTATTTCAAGAATAAATTATATTTTTCAACTAAATGCTAATAAACTTGTTTATTTTTTGTCTGTGTTTTGTAGAAAAAGTTCGGTAGGCACCTAGATCAATACTATGAGTACTTTAGAAGCCAAAACCGACACTTTTTGATTACTGTCTACTCTGCTGTGGAAGATCATATGAAAAAACATGGCGGATTTCCATTTGTTGAGACGCATTGTTTTGATTACTATTTGATGAAACCCATTGGTAGAAATCAAAGAACTTGAACTTAAAAGTAAGTTGTTATTTTTCTCATAGTTTTGAACCAAACAAATACAATAAAAAAGGCTGAATGAATCATGGTTTGGAGATACTGTGCTTTCTTCTTTTGAAGGAATATGTTGGTATGATTTTTGTGCAATTATTCTCTTGTTTATTTGCAGATTTCTATGGAGATATATGGCTGGACTTTGGTGAAACAATATCGAAATTATGAACCAAATGGAATTAAGTTTTTATTTGCAGAATACCTATGACTGAGATTGAACTATATTAAATTGGATGTTTTCTTAAAACCTATGTTTCTTGGAGTCTAATGCAGTACTTTTTGCTTATATTTATTACAAATGATGTTCCAATTAAACTGTTTCAACCTGGATCTGTGAATTGACCATGTTATTTTCCATTGCCATTGTCTTTGCCATCTACATTACCATGTAATGATGTGGTCTTCAGATCAGAATTAATTTCTCTTAGCCTGTGATTCAATTGAATGTTTTCCCCCATGATGGATAGGTATAATTTGGCGTTCAGGATATAGTTCCAACAAGGAGTAAGCTAGCAATCAGAGTTCATCCTATCGATCCAACTTGTCCTTTTTTTGAAGCTAAAACAGAAACTGCCACTCATCTTGTAGGGACATAAATTCATCAGTTCCACACGTTTACATCTTAAGGGAAAAGCATCGTATTATGGTATACCGAGAAGTACAAGAGCAAAACTAATAATAAAAGAAGACAGCTATAATACATTCGTTATACATCAACTAACACTCGAAGCAGTAAAGTCAGACTGGCTTAACACATGTGAGACACGTGGAAAGGATACAAGTTACGAGAAAAAGTATCATTGATAGCCAATGCAAACATCTATGCGCTACAATCATTAGGTTAAGAACTCTATTATCTCTAAATACTTCAATTCTATATATTTGCTTATGTACAAAGAAAATGTTTATAAATAAGATACCATATTTTACCTGTGGATGTAGGCATAAAATCCAAACCACGTTACATGTTGAGTCGATTTCATTAAGCATTTAACATTCTTTTATAAGATTAATTTTTCTTCCAATTGTTAACAAATGAATTTAATGAAAATATGAATTCAACAATATTCTTCTTGAAGTTCTATCGAACTTATGATGGCCCCTTAACCATCAGATTTTCGGTAGTTACAGTTTGGCGCTAGAAACAGGGAGGTAGTAAAGAATTTATTCTACCTGGACAAATCTTTGTTTTCAAAATCTTTAAATTTTATGAGTATAGAAAATTTTCCCTCAGTTATGAGCTTATTTTCATTGATTTGAGTTTTTCTCATTCATATTTTTAGGATATACGTATTTATCATTTTATGGAATTTTTTTTGTAATCAAACGTGTCTGTAACATTTCATGTTAACATGACATTTTAAATCCTTTAACAAGAATTTGGCTTAAAATGATTTTCCAATGACTTTAATTTTCTTTCAAAATATTATCCTTCGATTGGCAATTGATTCAAGAAATTTGTAAATTTTATTTATAAGTCCATATTGATTTTGTTTTAAGAAAATTGCTTGATGATTAAACTAATTTTTGCATGAAATCATGGTATTTATAAAGTAAAGTCTTATCACATAACTTATATGTGAATACTAAATTAAATTAGCTACCTATCATTAGTCTCATTAGCAACTGCAAAGAAAGAAAAAGAATCGTTCATAACATCAACAACAAGTCAGAAGTAATTGAAACCACAGACAATCAAATAACAACAGCCATGGCTACGCAATCAGACGTAGAAATTATAAGAGATCCTCAAACGTCTAGGCAAGAGAATCAAGCAATTCACAATGGAGATGAAGGAACATATGTCATAAATAACATTCCATCACAAGCACAGGGGGAAAGAAATCAAATGCAAATCAATGAAGAAACGCAAGAACAAAGGCCTCAAAGGGAAGGACTTAATAATCATTCCCATGGAAATGATCAGACTACACGTCAAATGAATGAAGAGGTACCACAAGGCCGAGAAAACCCCATTAGCATAATCTTAGAAGAACTGAATGAGATGCGCAAGGTACATAAGGCTAATACAGAGACAATAGCTCTATTAATACAAGAAAATTAAGCTTTCAAGAATAAAGCAAATGAAGAAACATCTACTACAAGTTTACAAAGTCAGGAAGAGTGTTCAAAGAAATCAGCCAAAGGTAAAGCAAAGGTTAATCAAGATCAGAGAGTGATGGTGGTTGAACCACCAATTTATACTAATGAACAATTCAAGCAGAATAAGTATAATCAGCGCTACGGAACGTGCGGACTGGATTTTGATGGTATCATGCCACCGCGCAACAACTGGAGCAAGTATGTTGAGGATCAGGAAGCATTAAAAGTAGAATTAAGAGCCATGAAAAACAAGTAAGAGGGAGGATGACTGGAAGAAGTTTTGAGAGAAGCACAACGGACACCATTGGCTCCATACTTAGCCTTTGCTCCAATTCCCCACAAGTGCAATCTTCCGGTATTCGATTGCTATGATGGGACAAAAGATTCTGCTGCTCATTTGAAATACTACAGTTGAAACATGACTAGATGGGAGCAGGATGATGTAATCATGTGTCGATATTTTCCATCAAGTCTAAAAGGGGAAGCGCTACTATGGTATGACAGTCTACCAGAAGGTTCAATACGTTCATATGCATAACTGACCCGACAGTTCCTGGAAACGTACGTGTACAACAAGCCAGCAAATGCAGGCATGGACAAATTATTTAGGTTAGCATCGTCAGCAGAGGAATCCATTCGAGACTACACTGATAGATGGCAAACCATTTGTCATGCCATTGGAAATGTCACCCCCGAGATCGCAATCAATAGCTATAAATGGGGAATTTCCAATCGAACATGCCCACTTTTTGCAGAGATACACACAACAAATCCAAAAACTAAAGGAGCCTTGAGGGATATCATTGAGAAGCATGCAAGGTTGCAAGATATCCAAAGGCAAATTCCAAGAGCAACCACCCATTAGCATAGAGTAACAAATAGATCCAGCCATGCCGATCCATCCGCTAATCTTGAAAAAGGAGCAACAGATGAGCGCATTCACAATCAATTTAAGCGTGGAAGGTTTGATCATGAAAGAAGGTTTAACCAGCAATTTGAAGATCGGGTTTTCACAAAGCTGAATACTCCTTATCCACAAATTTTAAATGCAATAAAAAACAGACAGGATTTTGAATGGCCAATCACAAAGGGAAGACAACCAATGCATGTTGAAAATTCAAAGGAATACTGTGAATACCATTGTTTCTACGGACATTCTACATATAGATGCAGAATTTGAAGTTTCAGATACAAAAAATGATCGATGCAGGAAAGCTCAATGAGTTTCTGTGCTTTCCAAATCCCCCTCCAAGGTCAAGTGCTGGAAAGAAAATAAACATTCCAGGGAACAATCCCACCATTAACACAATCACTTTCACGGAGTCGCATCAATTGTCAATGAATACAACAATTGACAGGAAACTCCACAAGAGAATAATCAACCATGATATATATTTAAAGTTGCAGGCAGAGTCACTGTGACATGGGAAGAATGGATGGCTTCCCACTAACATTTTCAGCACAAGAGGTAGATCAAGAAGTAGAAATTCACAACGACCCGCGAGTTCTCACCCTGCCTGTGTAAGGTTGGAATATCACAAAAATTCTGATAGATGGAAGAAGTTTTCTTAATGTGTTGTTTTATGACACATTTCTGAAAATGGGATTGAAAGAAGATCAGTTGGAGCCATCTGGCTACACCATCTATGGATTCAATGGCGTAGCATCAAAACCAAGGGGAGAAGTCACACTCGAAATTATGGCTAGACCCTTGACTGTCGCAACAAAGTTCAATGTAGTAGAAGCGCCCTCACCATACAATGCCATCATCGGAAGGCATTGGGTCCATCAGTTGAAAGGAGTAGCATTACATATCATCAGTACTTGCGATTTCCAACGCCCTAGGGAGAAATGGAAATAAAAGGAGATCAAAACATAGCGAGAACGTGCGCCCTCACAGAAGCACACATAAATCAGGAAAAAGCTCAGCAAGTGAAAGCCAAGAAGAAAGAAAGAAAATTCCAAGTTAAGGAAGGAGCAATAAATCAGTATTTGGCTGAAGTCGCAGCCAGCAAGTCAGGCAATGAAGAAGGAAGAGATTATGTAGACAAAGGAAATGAGTTAGGAGCAGGAAAAGGGGGTGAAACCTCACAATAGCAACCAAAGGGGGATCCTACATTCTTAGGAGTCCCCAAATCTACTTTTTCGGCTGTTGAGGAAACCAAAAGCATCAATGTTGGAACGCAAGAGTTTCCAAAGATAATTAAAATTGGAACCCTGATGGACTCAGAAAGGGAGCAACATCTAATCAGATTACTTGAAGAGTACGCAGATGTGTTTGCATGGGAAGTAGGAGATATGCCAGGAATTGACCCAAGCATTGTTCAGCAAGAACTGCGTATACATCCAGGCACCATACCATTTCGGCAACAAATGCGTAAGGTAGCACTTGAATACCATGATCCGGTAGAAAAAGAATTGAAGAAGCTAATGGACGCAGGATTCATTCGAGAAGTGTGCTACCCGACGTGGATATTAAATATGGTTATAGTCCCAAAGAAGAATGGAGGGGTGAGAATTTGCATAGACTTCACCAACTTTAATAAAGCATGTCCAAAAGACAGCTATCCACTTCCAAGCATTGATCAATTAGTAGATGTTGTTGAAGGACATGAAGCCCTTTCTTTCATGGATGGACAATCAGGATATAACCAGATTGCGCTAGATGAAGAAGATCAAGAGCATATTGCGTTCTTTACCCCACGAGGATTGTATTGTTATACGAGAATGCCGTTTGGATTAAGAAATGCAGGAACAACCTACCAACGATTAGTGAATGCAATCTTCAAACCATGGATAGGACGCACATTAGAAGTTTACGTAGATGACATGCTGGTAAAAAGCAAGGTGGCAAAGGATCACTTACAAGACTTAATGGAGATTTTCCAAGCTCTGCGCACATACAAAATGAAGGTCAATCCAGAAAAATGCATCTTTGGAGTTACATCAGGAAAATTTTTGGGTTATCTGGTCACGAAAAAAGGTATCGAAGTCGATCCGGCAAAAATACAGGCTATTGTAAATATGCCATCCTCAAGAAATGTTAAGGAAGTACAGAAGCTGAATGGATGCCTAGCAACGATTAGAAGGTTTATCATAAGGTCATCAGATAGTGTAAACCATTTTTTGACACACTAAAGAAGAAAAGCAAGTTTGAATGGAATGAAAAATGTGAACAAGCCTTTCAGAATATTAAAACCTATCTTGCGACTTTTCCCGTATTACAGAAACCGCAGCCTGAGGAAATCTTGGCCCTGTATATAGCTGCAACAGAAGGTGTTGTGAGCGCAGTGATGGTGCGAACAAATGATAAGGTAGAAAAACCAATCTACTACATTAACAAGACTTTCAACCTTGCATAGAGGAATTATACCAAGATTGGACAGTTAATATTAGCACTGGTATTTGCCACGCAGAAGTTGCGCACGTATTTTCTAACACACTACGTGCGAGTACCAAGCAAGGCTCCGTTGGAATCATTGTTAAAAAACACAGGAAAAGTTGGAAGAATTGCAAAGTGGAATGCGCAGTTAGAATAGTTTCATATTCTTTTTGAGATACAAACTGCGCAAAAGTCTCAGGTTTTGGCACATTTTCGTGCAGATTTGCCATCAGATGACGACTTTGAAATCCCGGGATTACCAGGAATTGAAGAGGATGATTCACAGGATATTTTGAATCCTGTCAATTCTCAGAGATGGGAAGTTTTTGTTGATGGAGCCCGAAATAAAGAGGGGACAAGAATTGGGATTGTAATAACAACACCTACAGGATAACGATTGATACATGCATTCCGTTTAGAATTTGGAGAGCACACCAACAATATAGTAGAGTATGAGGCTGTGGTACATGCCCTCCAGCTTATTACTGAACTAGGAATAACCAATGTACGATTGACAAGTGACTCACAATTGATCATCCAACAAATTGAGTTGAAATATCAAGCAATTGATAAAGATTTGATTGAATACAAAAGTCTTGTGCAAAAGTTAGCATCCCAAGTTCCAAGCATCATTTTTCGCCACTTGTCTAGAGATAAGAATCGTCATGCGGATGCATTGCATTTATTTCCTCAATGATCAAAGATCCAAATACATCTGCCATCAAGATAGGACGCATCTATGAACCGTCAATTAAAATCTGGGCAGTTGAGAACATAAAAGATGAAATAAGTGAAGACCTTGAAGATACAGCCACCAAGGATAATGTAAATATTCCCCAAAAACCAAAAGATAGACTCATAGAAGAAGATTGGAGGATTGCATTACATCAATATTTTTGAAAAAGAATATTACCTGCGGACACCAAGGAAGCAAGGAAAATACAATCAAAATCTGCTAACTATAAGTTAAAGGATGGTATTTTGTATTGAAAGTCCTTTATGGGACCACTACTTCGGTGCTTGTCGCAACAAGAAGGTCATCAAATCTTAACAAATATACATTATGGTGACGCAGGGAATCATAGCGGAAGACGATCATTGGCCCTCAAGGCAAAAACGCAAGGATATTATTGGGTCTCAATGCAAAAGGACGCAGAAGATATGGTCAAAACATGTGAAGAATGTCAACGCTTTGAAAAAAAAATCCGAGCACCGGCGACAGAACTCAATTCAGTGCTTAGTCCATGGCCATTTGCAAAGTGGAGAATAGATATTGTCGGACCCTTACCTGAAGGAACGCGGAAAAAGAAGTATCTAATCATAGCAACGGATTATTTTACCAAGTGGGTAGAAGCCAGGGCACTTGCACATATTAGAGACTCGGATGTGTTCAAATTCTTATTTGAGGACATAATTTGCAGATTTGGAATCCCAGTAGCAATAGTTTCGGACAATGGGCAACAACTGCAGGGAAAAAAATATCGACATGTTATTTGAAGCCTTCAACATCCAAAAAAGAAAGTCTACTACACTTCACCCTCAGAGCAATGGACAGGCTGAAGCTACCAACAAGACAATTGCACTTAATCTCAAGAAGACTCTGGAAGGACATCACAAGCGATGGTGTGAACAACTTCATAACACTCTATGGGCATATCGCACCACAAGGAGATCCGCAACTGGAGTATCACCATTCTTACTTACTTATGGGGCAGAAGCGGTTATACCAACAGAAATAATTTTACCAACAACCAAGACAGAAGCATGGGAAAGGAATTTAAATGAAGATTTAATGCTAGAAAAGTTGGATGACCTGGAAGAAAGAAGAGAAGTTGCATTACAAAAGATAGAGAATTATCAAAGAAGGTTAGCAAGTGAATATGGTAAAAAAGTAAAGCTGTGCAATTTTGTTGGTGGACAGTATGTTTTGCGAAAAATTCCAGAATATCAAAAGAATAAAAAGGCAAGGAAGTTTGCACCCACTTGGGGAGGTCCTTATATCATACAGGACATCGCAGGACAAGGATCATATGATTTGCGAAATATGGATGGAGAAGTCTTGCGACATCCTTGGAATGCGCAATATCTTAAACTATATTATCCCTAACTTTCTATGCAATCGTACAATAATTTGCGCACATACAGGGTAAAGCAATTGAATGCAATCTCTCATAAGAGACCCATTTAAATGTCTTGAGTGTTGAATATTGGGTACATCCGCCAGCAAGAGATGCCCTACATGACATTAATTATTGTATCAGGCGTCACCCAATTCAGGGGATGCTCTGGGTCCGCATGGGTAGTTTCCTCCTGGACAGAGAGAAATTACTATGTGAGTCTACCCTCAATAGAGCCCAAGGTACGATAAACCCTTGTAATATCCCACTACACACTCACTAATCAATTTGTTTTATGATTTTATCGCAGGAACAAAAGTGAAATATCAAACACATGAGGAGAATATCAGAAAATAATTATTTTTATTAATGTTTCATAACAGCTTACAAGATTAAAAATGGAATGCGACAGTTGCCAGAAACAAGAAAATTTTTAAGGTGCAGGATCAGTGTTAGGAGCCGGGTTAACATCGGAAGCAGGATCATAAGTTAAAGCAGAAGTAGCACTTGGAGCATGCTCGGAAACCACCTTGCAATATAGGGTCTGGACCAACCGTCCTTCTCAACCCTATCAAGGGTATTATTAATTGCCAGAGAAATAACCCTTCGCGTCTCAATCTTCATATACTCCATTTTCTCTCGTGAAGCTTTAAACGCATCCTCGTACGCTTTTATCCTACTTTCGGCTATTGAATCTCGACTCTCAGTCGAAGAAGCTTGATTCTTCCAGTGCGTAAGCTTTTCCTCCAACACAACCAGATCATCAGAAACATCCTTGATGGCTGTCTTCCAATTAACATTTGTTTCTTGCGCTTTGGAAGTTAGGAGAGTAATTTGGTCTTGCATCTCAACCAGTTTAGTTGTGGCTTCCCCAAATTGTTCGTTTATTTCCTTCAGCTTGTCATTAGCTTTAGAAAGCTCCTTCTCAACCTCAGCGGTTAAAAGCTTGACATTCTTCAGCTTTTTTTCAGATTCCTTAGCCTTGGCTGCTGCTTTCTTGAATTTTTCCTCAAAACTTACAAAGCAAATAGAAAGTTATCAGACCATGCAAAAACCAAGTAGGAATGACTATTTGATATAAAATAAGCTACCTATAGCAGGGGACTCAAACTTTTGTAAATCCTGGACGTTTTTGTCATTGGAAAGATCAAGGAATTCAAATTCGCTCAGAAGCTTAGCATAATCATTCTTGGATTGCTGGAGATCTTGTTTGTATTGTGAAATCTCAGTTTCATCCGCTAATCCTCTATCTCGCAACAAATTGATCTTCTTTGTGCGTTTATCAATTTCTCTTTGTAAACGCTGAATGTCGCAATCTCGGTGAATGACTTTATCTGAGAGGCTGCAAACTTGTGCTTGAGCTTCCGACAGAGCTTTTCCTCTAGCATGAGAGTCCGCAACTGCGTTATCTCTTTCTTTGATAAGCTGCGCTACAAAAGTTTAATGTTTGGAGTCGTGCTGCGACTTAGACTCGGAAAATTCAGCGAGTATACCTTTGCGCTCTATGCAAAGTCTGCGATTTTCCTCCTCTAATTTCTCTACCTTCGCCATGGCTTCAGCAACGAGGTCATTATTCCATAAAATAGAAGCATTAAATTCCTCCTTTTTGTTAACAAAGTCTGCGTTTAAAGACGTATGCTTCAACTGAAGTTTTTTGTACGCAGCATAAATTTCATTCCTCTCATCCAAAAATTTGTTGTAGTTCTCCTGACCTTTACATTATCCTCATTAACCTTCATTACATGCCCATGTAAAGATGTGACCTAGCCGGCAGCCTAATAACAGTGTTTGAATCCTCCTCTGATCCCATAAAGAGGTTCAGAAAATATGCATCAAAAGTAAAAGAAAATAACATAGAAGATGAAGTATTCTAACCTTGGTTTTGAAGAGTAGACAGTTGCTGTCGAAGCGCTTCATTTTCTTGCTTTAATCCAGCAGCGCCATCCTCCGACAGTCGAAGGCGAAGTGTGTCAGCCTCCTCCTTAAATTTAGCAAGTTCCACTTCAGTGCTCCTGAATTTCTCCCCCATCATCAGTGAACGAGCCTGGAAGAACTTGTATGTTATCAAGGAGCAACTCTCATTATAAGCAAACTGCATAATCAAAGATGAACATCAGGATAAGTAATAAAAGAAAAAAAATTAATAAGAAAATAAATTATGAGAAGTATACCTGCATAAGATCCTGTTGCGGACGAGCATATACACCCACATATGCTACCGCCAGGATATCAGCAAGCGTGGAGGGCACTTCGACTCAAAAGGATAAACTTTATCAGCATTATCCTTTGACCATGCTTCCATCACCGTGTCGAAAGGAACAGAGCGCATGTCTGCTTGCAGTTTGGCAACTGAAGCAGAATCAGCAGGCTTCGACTGAGCATAAATAGGAATCAGAAGCAAGTCCTTTTCCATGAACCAGCGGAACGCCTCCTCTTCCTTTCAATAAGATTATCAGCCTCGCAAACACCCTTGCCCTTTTCTTCACGGGAGGCTCTCTCTCCACTAGCAACTGAAGCTGCATATCTTACTTCTTCGAAAGGAGAAGTCAGCTCTTCGACATCCTCAGTAGCATCCACTGCGTTCTCTTGAAGAGGAGAGTCCGTAGTATCAGCAAACCCAACTAGAGCAGGATCAGCTGCGTCGGCAGTCATATCTTCTTCATTGGAAACAGATACAACACCAGTCCCAACAATTGTCCTCATCCTAGAAGGAACATATTTAATCATAGCTCCACTCAACTCGGTAGAAGACGTAGCTTGCTCATTGTCAGCCAAATCGTCTTCAAACTCAGAAAGCGCAATATCATCAACTTGAAATAATGGAGAGTGAGACAAGAAATAGGAGAGGTTGATGTTGGCATCCAGAGAGATCTCAGTAATTGCCGCTTGAGGATCTTCAGTTGCGACATCTGCAGACGTTGTGGAACGAGAAGCAACATGGGCTGCGCTCTGCTCCTTACTCGCTTCTATTCTTAAAATAGGCTGACTAGGAGGAAGGGTAGTCCTAGCCACCTTCTTAGCAGGAGCGCGAGGAGTAGTCTTCATTTTCTTCTGACCCTGTTAACATTTTCAAATGAGTTAGCAAGGCGCAACATTAAACATTCAACCAATAAAAGACAGAGCAATACCTTGTCAGATGGAGGAGTAGCTTTGCGCTTGGTGCCCACATCAATCTTTAAACTTTCTTTCTCTTATAAGGGATGCACAAGGATAAAAATAAGAAAACTAGCGCAACATTTAAAAATCAAGAAAATAAAAAGATCATTACTTACCACATCGTAAAAAGGGAAAGAAAATCCATCGAAATTCAATTCCCATGGACAGTAGGAGGGGAAACTCTTCTGGAGGCTCCGCACAGTACTTTCTGAAGCCCGACCATAAATCCAGGGCCCTTCAATCACCAACGGAGTCAAGTACCACTGGTAGTCATGGTCCCTGCGCAGCCTTTCTGTCAAGGGCTCGTCTGTTCCCGGGATGAGATTTATCTTTTTATTGTCAATCTCAGATAGCAAAAAAAACCGTCACTTCCCCTGCGACTAAGACCAACACTCCAATTCATATAATTCTTGTTGGAAAAAGGATCAGATTATGTCAAGTGGAAGTTCTCCACTGTGTTATGGACACGGTCCGCAGGATTGGGAATATAACAGGTGAAATTGGTTTCCCCGGCGCTACGCATGCTGCATTCGTCCAGCATCCTCCACCAGTTCCCGTTATACTGAGCGACTGAACGCACAACGCTTCTTCTGGACTGGCCACGGCTAGCCAAGACTTCAAACTGATAAGGGAATTGACTGTCATATAAGGGCATCCTTAACCCAACGTCTATTGCACCAGCAGCGACCAGCAATCTGGTGGGAGAGTAGTTGAAGTTCATAATCATGTTCATGGAGATCTTGTCTCCTTCAGGCGAGTTATAAAGGGAAACTTTAAAGTCCTGAAGACCATATCTCCTCTTGAACTCTTCAATATCCATATTTTTGAAACTAAGAAGCTCATGAACTCGATCACTTCTGGTAGAAGACTTAATAGGAGGCAATGCAAGGCTGCGAATTCCTCTGATATATACAGGCCTACTTTCATCTCTCTTTTTACTAACAGGGTACCGAGTAGATTTCTTCTCAGTATGTTGGTCATCATCCCGATGGGAAGTATTTTTAGGGGCACGGCTAATATCTTTTTCAGACATGCTTAATATGAAAACCTAGAAAAAACTAAGTTACAATGATGAACAGTATAAGACAATGCAAAAACTTTAAAGGGGAATCAACATGCAAAAAAAGT
The DNA here is from genome assembly GCA_023531435.1 of Papaver californicum. Classification (NCBI taxonomy): domain Eukaryota; kingdom Viridiplantae; phylum Streptophyta; class Magnoliopsida; order Ranunculales; family Papaveraceae; genus Papaver; species Papaver californicum. The sequence goes on along the minus strand of JAJJMC010002219.1, from coordinate 116,920 downwards.
TTTTCTACATAAAAAGTCAAACAGTCTTACCAGTAAAAGAGACGAAGTAAAGATGTTTGAATCAACAAAGATTTGATCTTGGGAAGTAAAAACCTTGATCAAACAAGGAATCTCAGAAAAGTTTAAAGAATAAAGACTTTAAGAAGAAGAAGACAGAAGAAGATCAAAAGTGCAGATAGGAAATCAGAGAAAAACTTGGAAAGCGAAAAGTAATGGAAAAAAGACAAGACTTACTCTTAAATACAAAAACAGTGAACTGACACGACTGTAAAAAGTCACTTAAAAGGTGCAAATCCAAATGACGTGTCTTCTTGGAAACATATGAAACGTACGAAATTCAAATTTATTAGGGGCACAAAACCCGAAAGTCATTATTACTTTTTGCCTTTTCGAATTCTAGGCACGTGGGAAAGAAATCCAAAAGACAAAAAGGGGGCAATAGGGACATAAATTCATCAGTTTCACGCGTTTAATCTTAAGGGAAAAGCATCGTATTATGGTATACCGAGAAGTACAAGAGCAAAATTAATAATAAAGGAAGACATCTATAATACATTCGTTATACATCAACTAACACTCGAAGCAGTAAAGTCAGACTGGCTTAATACATGTGAGACACGTGGAAAGAATACAAGTTACGAGAAAAAGCATCATTGATAGCTAAGGCAAACATCTATGCTCTACAATCAACTGCGCACTACAATCACTTGTGCTCTACAATCACTTGCGCTCTACAATCATCTGCGCCCTACTATCACCTGTGTTCTACAATCATCTGCGCCTCACAAATCACTTGCGCCTAAATGCTTACACTATAAGTATCAATCCTGAAAGCACAACTGTGCACCACATCAACGATAAACAAAGTATGAGGATAAGATCAGGACTACCAAGTGAAAGATTGTCAAGACACGTACCAAAATACAATGATACCTGGAAGGACACATGGTTACAACTACAAGTAACAAACAATCAGCATAAACACTTGTCAAAATAATGCTGACACCAAACAAGATAAAATCAACATGTGTAAGGCATACACAGCCCAAAAGCACGAAGCAACACGTCAAATTCCACATGCCACACATGTCAGCACCCACATAATAAGAACAAGGAACCAACAATTGCTCAATCTAAAGGGAAGCTGCGCACTAGCAAGAGAAATTTGTAAGGAGCATTACAAAAGAAGTAAGCTGAGCTGCGCCCAAAGTCAAGGTAAGATCAAACAGGTCAAATAGAGATAAGAATAAGTAAACAAGAGGGACCCATCATATTTGGCTATAAATACCCGCCCTCAAATAGAAAGAAGGATACAACAGAAATAAGAGGAAAAACTACGATAGAAAATCAAGAAGTGGAAAAAGCTATCATTAGGTTAAGAACTCTATTATCTCTAAATACTTCAATTCTATATATTTGCTTATGTACAAAGAAAATTTTTATAAATAAGATACCATATTTTACCCGTGGGTGTAGGCATAAAAGCTGAACCACGTTACATGTTGAGTCGATTTCATTAAGCATTTAACATTCTTTTATAAGATTAATTTTTCTTCCAATTGTTAACAAATGAATTTAATTAAAATGTGAATTCAACAATATTCTTCTTGAAGTTCCATCGAACTTATGATGGCCCCTTAACCATCAGATTTTCGACAGTTACACATCTTCTAATTGAATGTAATTTTTCTTCAAAGGTTTGGTTTGCAGTAGTATAACTGGTTCAAACTACAATGCTTTTACCGCTAATGGTGTTTTATCTCTGAAGCAATCAGATTTTTCTCATGGCTTGATGAGCTGTAATCAGGCACCAAAAGGCATCTATGTGGAAGGAGTAGTAAATGCAGAGTATATGGAAAGCTTGGCTTTGGCGAGGCAATAAGCTGTGCGAGAACGGTCATTTTCAGATTGATTCCAAGACAGTGGTCTAGCATCTGCATAATCACATCTTGATCTCAAATAAGCTCTTAATCAGTTTGTTCACTGATGATGGATCTATATCAGCAGAGAACAAAATTATGTGCACTAAAACAAAAATGCTCATACATCATACCCTTTAAAACTAGGGTCAAGTCTAAGCATTTGTGATCTGAGGGATATTCTTTAGATCGCAGTTTTTCTACAACGAAAAGAGTGATCTATAATGAACTTTAGATCACATATTTGACGAAAGCAGTATTCTACACCATGTAAAGAACACAGTTTCCATTTTATTTTATTTCTTTTCGATAAAAGAACAACAAACCAAGAACAAACAACAAAACTGAAACCTATAACCAACCCGCAATCAACAAGGAAGCAAGGCCAAAATACAAGAAGTGGGATTGGGAGGAGACCACAACTGGTGGATATTTTTCTTCAACGAGAACTTGGCAAGAGTGTGCGCAACATTGTTGGCCTTACCTGATGTCATGAATATTGATATGCCATAGGATAGATTTACTTTCATTCCTTAGGATTCTGACCACTGTCTGACTGTCACTTTCAACAATACAATCCCTGCAATTTTGATCGATAGCCACCTCCACCGTAAATAACACACCAATAGCTTCGGCAACTAAGGGATTTTCCTGGTTAAAATAAATAAATAAACAAAATATTATCCCAGTACTATGTAAATATAATTGTCAAAGTACATTGATAATTTAATCTCTAATTTAACATTTTATTAAGTTTTTGAGTGACAACAAACTATACTGATGCTAACTTTTTTGCTCTTGTTCAGGACCGTCTTAGGGAACCATAACCAAGTAGCCCCGTTACGTAATACTCACCGCTCCGATTTTAAATCCAAGCTCAATAGTTTTCTTAAAGAACTGGATACGCTTGTTGCAAGCTGCTTCTCTTGCTGTTGAGTTGATTCTTTGTTAATCTGTATCATTCAGGTTCTATAAGTAATCTGCACTTATACTTCAAAAGTATAAGCATAAAAGTGCACGAAACAGCAACCCAAACGGACTCGTAACGAAGTATTTATTAAAAAAACAAAAACTTTCTTAAAATAGCAAAAATGCATGTTTGAAGCCCTAAACGATGGAATTTGGCTAAAATATGAAAACCATGTGGATCTACAGACCTATAGATCAACATGCCTTTGTTGTTGGCCCGTTTCCAATCAAATTGGACCCTTCTTGAGCTAAATTACAACACTCGGGTCTTTAGCCTCCATATAGGCTATAGCCTGCCTCATCTGCATCAAATAGGATATTTCAAAAACGTGCACAAAAGTGCACGAAATCGCTTCTTTCGATCTTGAGCTTACTACCGAGACCTCATAGGTGTCTCTAAATATAAAAATAACAATAGACTCAACCAAGGCTAATATAAATGGTCTAAAATATCTTCAAATAATTTTAAAAAAGTGCGTGTAATAGGATATTCAAAATATATGCATAAAAGTGCACGAAATTGCTTCTTTCGATGTTGAGCTTACTACTGAGACCTCAGAGATTTCTCTAAATATAAAAATAACAATATAGTCTACCAATGCTAATGAAAATGATCCAAAGTATCTTGAAATAGTTTTAAAAAAATGCTTGTAATAGGACATTTCAAAAACGTGTACAAAAGTGCACGAAATCGATTCTTTCGATGTTGAGCTTACTACTGAGACCTCATAGATGTCTTTAAATATAAAAATAACTAATTAGAACACCAAGGCTAATGGAAATTGTCCAAAATATCTTCAAATAATTTTAAAAAAGTTATTGTAATAGGAAATTTCAAATACATGCATAAAAGTGCACGAAATTGCTTCTTTCGATGTTGAGCTTACTACTGAGACCTCATAGGTTTCTCTAAATATATAAATAACAATAGATTCCAACAAGGATAATAGAAATGGTCTAAAATATCTTCAAATAATTTTTAAAAAGTGCGTGTAATAGGATATTTAAAGTATAAGCGTAAAAGTGCACGAAATTGCTTTTTTCGATATTCAGCTTACTACTGAAACCTCTTAGGTGTGTAAATATAAAAAAAAACAATAGAGCCAACCAAGGATGTCGGAAATGGCCCAAAATATCTTCAAATAGTTTTAAAAAAGTGCTTGTAATAGGATATTTCAAAAATGTACACTACGAAATCGCTTCTTTCGATCTTGAGCTTACTATTGAGTCCTCATAGGTGTCTAAATATCAAAATAACACTAGATTCCACCAAGTCTAATGGAAATGGTCTAAAATATCTTGAAATAGTTTTAAAAAAGTGCTTGTACTAGGATATTTCAAATACATGCATAAAAGTGCATGAACTTGCTTCTTTCGATATTCAACTTACTACTGAAACCTCATAGGTGTGTAAATATAAAAATAAAAATAGAGTCCACCAATCCGTTACGAGTACGAGCACCACCTTGCTCATCCTCGGCTTCATCATATGTGTCTTCATCAGTAGGTTGCGGCTCTCTTCGGCTAGTAATCACACCTCTTGTATCGACTCTACTCCTCTTTAAGATTCACACCATCTCATTTTCGATTGATTCATGAAGCTTCCTCATTTTGGAACGTAGGTTCTTTGTTGATTGATTGTCATCACATCACCTCTACTTATGCCTGGAGTCATAGACTCTGCCAATGCAAGTGCTTTCTTTTCCTATTCACATATGAAAATAAATGTTGGTTGAGTCTTTAGTAATAAATCTTAAAAACATTAATAACATAAGTAATTTACGTACCAAATTGAAATATGCCTTTTTCCAAACATCAACGAGACCATCTCCTGTAGTATTTCCTTGACCCCTTTAAAGTTAGATAATTTACAAACAGTTCAACACAAGCAATCAATCAAATATTTGAAAATTCAGAACTCTTTACGGTTGGGTTACACATATCGAACCCAACCGTAAATAATCAACAAAAAGAAGTTCAACTACACAGGAGAATTTACGGTTGGGAATTGACAATCCGACCCAACCGTAAATAATCATCAAAAAAAATTTGACCTACACATGAAAATTTACGGTTGGGAATTGACAATCCGACCCAACCGTAAATAATCATCAAGAAAAAAATTGAACTAACCAGGAAAATTTATGGTTGGGAATTATAGTCGAACCCAACCGTAAGTACAAGTTGTTCTTTGAGTGAAAAATAGTTTACTGTTGGGGTTCAGAATCGAACCCAACCATAAAATATCATCTTCATCTTCTTCCTTCTGATTTACGGTTGGGTATTTTAATAACCCAAACGTAAAATTTAAAAGAAACCAGTTACGGTTGGGTTTTCCAATCGAACCCAACCGTAAATGTTTCTGGAAACCTAGTTTTTTTACAACTAGATCAATCAAATAAGAAAACCAATAAAAAAAAAGGTTCTAAAAATAACATGGGTTTTGTTGGATACCTTATATACATCATTTGTTGTGGTTGGGGAGTCTGATTTCCTTCACCGTCGATTTGTTCTTCAATATTTTGATTAGGTTGTTTAGTTTGATTTGGATTTTCATCACTACTACCTTCTACACCTTTAGTAGGATTCTTCATCACTAACTTTAGATTTTAATCGACGATGAATTTTTCTAATCGCCAATTAATTGACTAGGGATTTCGATGGAGAAATTCGGCTGAAATGGAGAAGGAGGAGATATGAAGGGAGAGGAAAAGGTCTTGAATTGAAATGAAAATGGATTAGAAAGGTTTTGTTTGTTTAGGTTTTAATAGATTGAAAGGTAAATTAGAATTTTTCATAAATGGAAGGGTAATATGGACATTTATCATAGCCCATAAGATACCCCTTAACGAATTATTTGGTCACCCTGAATCCATGGGAAGACCCTATATAAGCTTTCTAAATTTTATACTTCTACGGGGCTTGTTTTCATATGCAAAAATTTGATTGGGATCAATTTGCTTCGATAAATGTATCATGGAGTTAATGCTAGTATTTCTATTGTATTTCCTAACAACACTGAGGCCCAATAAAAAAAATAGCCTAAAGAACCCAATAGTACTAATTACAATCCAAAACTTCTTCCCACTTTTTAATAAGATCCATGAAAGTTGTTAAAGAGTAGGGGTGAGCATAGGCTGGTATAGACCGGTTTTCACCTCATCGTCATCCAATCCAATTCATTACAGATTTCAAATTTTGCATCCGCATCCAATGGATGCACGGATGAAAGGATTTGATGCGTATAATCCAATGGATTTGTTTTATAATTAAAATTTATAATAGAGAAATAAAACTTGAGATGTGATAAAAAAAATTGTTTTGTTTCTTTGTTGCTCTCAAAAGACACCAATACAATGCAGTATGCTAAATTATTGGAAATTTGGGACCTAACTAGAAAGGGCCTAGCACTATATAACTCTTTCACATTAGCAACTAATATCTAATTAAATTACAGGATATACTGAAATCAAGCCCACCAGAGAACAAAGTAATGAAAAAGGTTTCTACCATTGGAGTTGCGAGTACAACTAGGAGTGAGCATTTGGGATCGAAAAGAAACTATCACATCTCAAGTTCGACTACTTGTGAATCTAATGGTCTGGATTTCCAACGAATTTTCATGGTTGCACCTAGGTCCAATCCGCAATCCATTGGATTTCAAAAATCTCATCCATATCCAGCCCATTAGTGAACTGTCCGGATACCCATCCAAAAAAATTTGGCTGGGTCGGGTAAAATCCACGGATTCCGGGCCAAATGTTCACCCCTATTAAAGAGAACCAGTTTGTGATTGATCCCCATTGAAAAATAAATCTTTGTATCTCATTGGTAAGTTCATGCTTGTCCATGTGTGTCTTTTTCAGCTTCACCTTACGATTTCTTTCCAATCATATCGCCTAAAATATTGTTGCTGGATCGATTGCCTAAATCTTCTTCCCTTTCTTCCTCCTTTTGTTTATAGCCCAATCTTGAATGTGCTCTTTAACTGTTGGTTTGTAGCCCCAGAGGTAGGGATGTACATGGTGATGGGTAACCTGGAAAACCGAACCGAACCGAACCGAACCATTTAGTAGTGGAAGGGTTTTGGTAAAAAATTAAATAACCGACACTAATGGTTTCGGTTTTAGTTTTTGCTCAAAACCGAACCGACACTAATGGTTTCCTTAATAACCTAAGACTAGGTCGACGACCTCATCTTCTCCAGCAGACTTCTCTTCTCTTCACTAGTTTTTTTCTTCACTACTCTTCTGAAGAAATCAAATCAAATCAAACCACCTCCATGATTTGACCTGTTAACAAATCAGATCATGATACTACACTAATCCCTAATATTCTTCTCCTCCTTTTTTTTTCTCTTCTTTTCATCTTAAGCTTGTAACCTAATCCCTAGTCTTCAAATTCACCATACTAATTTTAGACGAAACAAGAAAAAAATCGACCATTATATAAGGTATGTTATATATTTAAATCATTTGATCTTACCCGTGTAGTTGTGTTACATGATTTAAGTTTAAAGTAGGGTTTTCTAAAACAATTTTGCATGATTTATTTTTTTGAAGGTTTCTTTCATTTAACTTTGGAAGATTCTAATTCAACACCAGTAAGTTCTTTTTGCTGATTTTGAGTTCATCTCTTTATTTGTATAAACATGTTTTCACAGTTTTGTAGTTACCTGTTTTAATTATGAAATGAAATTGATATGGGATTTTGCTAAACATGTTTATGTTTTATTGATAATTTACTAGAGATGTATATGATCTTGAACAGTTAGGGAAAAAATATGTTAAGTGATAGTGACATCTTGCTTGTAGATTTGAACTAAGTTGAATCAGTGATCTTATAATGCAGGCTTCTGTTAATTCCACTGCGATGTTGCCACAACAACATCGTCCTCAAAAACCTTCTACTGCCATTCAAGAAGTTAGTTCAGTTGGACAAGTACCATATGCACCAGCTGCCAATGTTTCTGATGATGTCACTGTCACTGCACCAGTTGCTAAGAAGCGTAAACAAACTTCATGGGTATGGGAACACCTTGAAAAAGACCCTGAACCTTCAGTATAGGAAACGTGTAAAAAATATAAACTAAGACTTAAGGCTGACATGGCGAATAATGACACTAGCTCCTTGAGTAACCATTTGAAGAGGTGTCTGAATCTGAAGACTACTCCTGGTCAGTCTACTCTTACTTTTGAACCTTATAGACTAGGAGAAAATAAAAAATTAGCTGATGTAACTTTTTTTCAGGAAGCATGTAGAAGAACATTGGTTATATTCATGATAGTAGATGAGCAGCCTTTTAGAATGCTAGAGGGTGAAGGTTTTAGGGAACTTTGTAGGGTATATGAGAGTACATTCAAGGTACCCTCTCGTGCCACTGTACGACGAGATGTTATGGAACTGTTTGCATATGAGGAGGAAAGATTGAGGAACTATTTTAAGGTTAATAAAGTGAGAGTTTTCCTCACCACTGACACATGGAGCTCACTTGTAACACCCGCAATTTTTGCATGCAGCTTACTCAAGACGCGTCATGGACTGGGTTGAAGCTTCATCCTAAGCTAATAAAGCTTAATTAGATAAACGTTAGGGGGTGTATTCATTGACCTTGAACATACGAAGAATATGATAGTGCTAAGGCACTATATGCCGTGATGTATTACTAAATGCATCACCGATCCAAAGTTGCATACGAAGAAAGCATGATAGTGCTAAGGCACTATGCCGTGATGCATTATTAAATGCATCACCGAGCCAAAGCTGCATACGAAGAATGCATATAGTGCAAATGCACTATATGCCGTGATGCATGATCCAATGCATCACTAAGCCGAAGTTGCACAAGTTGGAACATCATGGTGCAAAGGAACTATATGCCTTGCCTGATGCATGGTCCAATGCATCACCAAGCCGAAGTTGCATAAGTGGGAGGATCATAGTGCAAAGGCACTATTATGCCGTGATGCATTATGCAATGCATCACCGAGCCAATATCGATATTCGATGAACGCATCATAGTGCTAAGGCACTATTATACTGTGATGCATTATGCAATGCATCACCGAGCCAATGTCATTATTCGATGAGCGCATCATAGTGCCAAAGCACTATTATGCCGTGATGCATTATGCAATGCATCACCGAGCCAAGAATGCATCACCGTGATGCATCAACATATTTATTCGCAACGACTTTGGCAAGAAATCTTCATTTTGGCCTTGGGAGTCGATGGATGACATCTACCTTTCTAATGTTTATTTCTAAAAATATGAATAGAACATATATAGGGAGGGGATGTTGGATGAATGTGTATGAGCGGTAATGCACATATAAGCGATATAGCCTATAGGTTGGAGCATACTTGATTCCTAAGCATCAATATGCTTGTAGCTTTACCAATGAAGCTTGAATGTGCATGAGGGGTAATGCACATATAGATATGCGAAGTGGCCAATACGTTGGAGCATACTTGATGCATAAACATCAATATGCTGGTAGCTTAACCGATGAAGCTTGAATGTGCTTTGATGCTTACCCGATGTTTGGCTTTGGCAAAAAATCTTCATTTCGGCCTTGGGAGTCGATGGATGACATCTACCTTTCTAATGTTTATTTGTAGAACTGCGAATAGAACATATATAGGGAGTGGATGTTGGATGAATATGCATGAGCAGTAATGCACATATAAGCGATATAGCCTGTACTTGGAGCATACTTGATGCTTAAGCATCAATATGCTTGTAGCTTTACCAATGAAGCTTGAATATGCATGAGGGGTAATGCACAGATAGATATGAGAAGTGGCCAATACGTTGGAGCATACTTGATGCATAAGCTTTACTATGGTAGCTTAACCGATGAAGATTGAATGTGCTTTGATGCTTATCCGATGTTTGGCTTTGGCAAGAAATCTTTATTTCGGCCTTGTGAGTCGATGTATGACATCTACCTTTCAAATGTTTATTTGTTGAAATGCGAATAGAACATATATAGGGAGGGGGCGTTGGATGAATGTGCATGAGCATTAATGCACATATAAGCGATATAGCCTATGTGTCGGAGCATACTTGATGCTAGAGCATCAATAAGCATATAGCTTAGCCTATAAATCTTGAATTATGCGAAAGCATCATTCAATCGTGCTGTGTACTTGAGAATGTATACTTGCATAGCAAATAGTGGTAGTTACGCATAAGTTAGTGCATAACTTGCGAAAGTCCTTGTGGCCTACACGGACTAGGTTTTGCTTGGCCTTTGGCCTTGAGAATGAAGTTGGAAATCGAAGTTAGATTTGCTTGGACTTTGGCCTAGCGAATGAAGTTGGAAACGAAGTTGGCTTTGCCTTAATAGGCTTAAGTTGCTAGTTCCTTTCGATTGGACCCTTTGATGAACTACGGTCATGCTTGATCCCATCAAGGTACGTGTTGGGTACGTTGGCAGCCGCAATGCAATGCATTAAGGTGCAGCACCTTGTCGATCATATCATCTAATTTGGGAGATTATTTCGACACTAGGGTAACTCATATCATCTGGCTCGGCAAAGCCAAGCAAGAGATGATTGTTTCCACACTCGATGGGGTAGTTGCAATTCCATTTGATGGATTGTTCATACTCCCTAACAACCATTGCGGCATGGAATGGCATATGCTTGCATGTTCCACCTTTGGCAAGAACAAGATAAGTGCAGGCTCTAGCGTATGGACAAAGTAGAGTTGATGAAGCAAAAGTTTAGGCTTGAAATAGCCTAGGCATTGGTCCAAGGCATGGGTTAGACCCGGACAATGATCGAAATAACGTGATGCTTGCCAAAGGCATCCTCATTAGCTTAGATAACCTTTAACCCTTGGTAAAATGAGGGTACGTTGGAATGGTCTTGCACCCTTTGTAAGCCAAGGGTCAGTTGGAACGATATGGAGACTAAGGTCGGAGTACCATGCTTGCAAAATATTTTTGGAAAGGTAAGCATACCTGGAACGGTATAAATGTAGCTTGAATACGTTTCGAATATAATGCTTACACGGTATACTTGAAAAGCAAAAAAATTTACCTGCATTTTATAGATGGAAGTTAAACTCTAAAGCACGATGATTCTCTTTTAAATCACACATCGGGGAGTTCTGTCCTGCGCGGCGAAGCGCACCGGAGGCGGAATTTTCCTGTCCGCGATAAATGTTATCAGAGCCAGGTTCTAAGAAAACACTAGGGACTCTGAGTTTTGGACTCGTCAGTGAGCAATTTGTATTATGACTACAAAATTTTCCTTCAAAGGAAATAGAAAAGTTGGAAGAGTAGGCCAACTGTTATGCGAAAATAGAGTGGATAAAAAAGGCCAAATGCCTACACAAAGGAAATTGTAACTTACAAGTTACTCCGCTAAGATTTGGACGCGCTCGAGTGTGCTGTGAGTTTTCCAGGAAACCCGTTTGGAATGGTGGCTGGTGTACGACTACCCTTGACACTGGGAATGATCACCCTCTCACCCGTGTGACATGGTGTGTGATATCAGGTTGGCTAGCACCCACTCACGAGTGGAAGATCGTCCGAGAAGATGACTTGCATCCGACTGCACTGGCATTAGAATTTGGTCCTCACAACACTATGCTAAAGCTATTTATAAACTAGCGATGACCTTTTTTCAACCTATGTGAATTTTAAGGACTCTTAAGTGTATGGTCTGGGACGTCCACTTAAGATCTCGTGTGAGTAAAATTTTGTTGCATTCTTGAGCATGTGGTATGGGACGCATGTTTAGGGATCCAATTTGAGTTTTCTCTGTAAAGTTATAAACCTCTGTTGATCCTCGGGCGTGCGGAATGGGACGTATGTCCGAAAGGTCTCAATAAGCATTTATGGTAAATCTGAGGCCCTATTAGGATTCTGGGATATGCAGAATGGGACGCACATTCTGAAGGTCCTAATTTGTCCTCATTAACAAACATTGGACCCTTGCGATATTTCTGTGCATCCTGCAATGGGACAGATGCATAAGAAACTTAAAACGATGAAGCTTGTCTACAATAGCTTGAGTTAAATTTCGAGAAAGAAATTCTTTGAAGGTGGCAAGAGTATAACACCCACAATTTTTGCATGAAGCTTACTCAAGACTCGTCATGGCCTGGGTTGAAGCTTCATCCTAAGCTTATAAAGCTTACTTAGATAAGTGTTAGGGGTGTATGCCTTGACCTTGAACATACGAAGAATGCATGATAGTGCTAAGGCATTATATGCCGTGATGCATTATTAAATGCATCGCCGAGCCAAAGTTACATACGAAGAAAGCATCATAGTGATAAGGCATTATATGCCGTAATGCATTATTAAATGCATCACCGAGACAAAGTTGCATACGAAGAATGCATGATAGTGCAAATGCACTATATGCCGTGATGCATGATCCAATGCATCACCAAGACGAAGTTGCATAAGTGGCAGCATCATAGTGCAAATGTGCTATTATGCCGTGATGCATTATGCAGTGCATCACCGAGCCAATGTCGTTATTCGATGAACGCATCATAGTGCTAAGGCACTATTATGCCGTGATGCATTATGCAATGCATCACCGAGCCAATGTCATTATTCGATGAGCGCATCATAGTGCTAAGGCACTATTATACCGTGATGCATTATGCAATGCATCACTGAGCCAAGAATGCATCACCGTGATTATTCGCAACGACTTTGGCAAGAAATCTTCATTTCGGCCTTGGGAGTCGATGGATGACATCTACCTTTCTAATGTTTATTTGTAGAAATACGAATAGAGCATATATATGGAGGGGACGTTGGATGAATTTGCATGAGCGGTAATGCACATATAAGCGATATAGCCTATACGTTGGAGCATACTTGATGCCTAAGCATCAATATGCTTGTAGCTTTAACAATGAAGCTTGAATGTGCATGAGGGGTAATGCACATATAGATATGCGAAGTGGACAATACGTTGGAGTATACTTGATGCATAATCATCAATATGCTGGTAGCTTAACCGATGAAGCTTGAATGTGCTTTGATGCTTATCCGGTGTTTGGCTTTGGCAAGAAATCTTCATTTCGGCCTTGGGAGTCGATGGATGACATCTACCTTTCTAATGTTTATTTGTAGAAATGCGAATAGAATATATATAGGGAGGGGACGTTGGATGAATGTGCATGAGCGGTAATGCACATATAAGCGATATAACCTATACGTTGGAGCATACTAGATGCTTAAGCATCAATATGCTTGTAGCTTTACTAATGAAGCTTGAATGTGCATCAGGGGTATTTGATAGACACATTTTTATGTCCAAATTACACTCGATTATCTATTTTGAAAGTGTGCGTGTTTGTACTTATTATGTCTTTTTATGTCTTTGTAGGTATTTTCGAGAACTAAATATTTGTGGAAAATTCGGCTCAAAAAGTTGTTAAAGGCACCCATCAAAAGTGATTAAGGCACCCACAATTTGGATTGGGGGCACCCCATTTTCATTTTAAATATTTGGAAATGGCGGGAAAGTAAGAAGTTACGTGAGAAACTTCTGTACAGTCTTTTGTTACGTAATTTTAGAGTTTGGGAGTGATTCAAATTGGCCAAAGTGAATTAGACATCCTAACTAAGTTAAAAATACGTCAAACAACGTGTTTCAAGCCGTAAAAATAGCCAGCAGAAGTGAATTTGGACGGAAAAATGGAGTCCGGCTATATTTCGGATAACACTAATTAGAGATTGAGTTGGAGTCGTTCTAGGAGTTTTAATCACTTTAGAAGACTCTCTAGGGTTTGCATACCCTATATATACCAAAGAGAATGGAGGAAATCAGGGGGAGAAGCAACAGAGAATCGCCGAAAAGTTGACAGAAAAACCAAGTTTTCTGCTGCTGCCGAAGAGGAAGAACGACTGAAAAACATAAGGCGCCAGCGAACCGTCGTTCATTCTGTCCCTGTTCAGTCGCTGCTTCAGCTGCTTCAACAATTGTTCTTCTACTACACTTTACGTCCGATCTTTTCTTCTGTTCCATTTTCTCTCTTTTGTAACACTCTGAACCCTTCGCTGTAACGCCAAAACGTCTGTGTAGAGGTTAGGATGGAAATCTAGGACGTTCTCGTACTTCTTTTTAACCATTGTAAGCACTTTTCGAGCAATGAAACTATATTTTGAGTGCGTTTCCAATACAATGAGTTAATCACCATCATTGGGGCGACGAAGGAAGCTATTTTTCCAATAATTAAGTGGTATGTCTATTTTTTATCTATATTTTCTTTACAATTCTTTTATTATTAATTGCTTGATTAAAATTGAAAAAATGGTTTTTCTTAAATAGTTGTGTTCTCCTTTGATGAGTCATGCTGGGTTGACTGCTTTTGATGTCTCATGCTTACGATTTACAACTATTCTTTCAAAAACCTAACTTTGGCAATAATTTGATTAAACTGAATATAAGAATTGCACGATTTTATCACTTGAGTTATTGGTTAAAAGTGGAATCCTTAGTCCTGGTTCTTCCCATCAATTTTCAATCATCTTAATTTAATCTGTTTTATTTTTAGTTATTAAAAATTAAGTTTAAAAATCGAATCTTCACAAGTCCGAGAATCAAACCCTTTTTACCACTATATTAAAACCACATTAGTAATGCATATGTAGATATGCAAAGTGGCCAATACGTTGGAGCATACTTGATGCATAAGCATCAATATGCTGGTAGCTTAACCGATGAAGCTTGAATGTGCTTTGATGCTTATCCGATGTTTGGATTTGGCAAGAAATATTCATTTCGACCTTGGTAGTCGATGGATGACATCTACCTTTGAAATGTTTATTTGTAGAAATGCGAATATAACATATATAGGTAGGGGACATTGGATGAATGTGCATGAGCGGTAATGTATATATAAGCGATATAGCGTATGTTTCGGAGCATACTTGATGTAAATAAGAATATAGCTTAGCCTATAAATCTTGGATTATGTGAAAGCATCATTCAATCGTGCTACGTACTTGAGAATGTATATTTGCATAGCAAATAGCGGTATTTATGCACAAGCTAGTGCATACCTTGCGAAAGTCCTTGCGGACTACACGGACTAGGTTTTGCTTGGCCTTTGGCCTTGCGAATAAAGTTGGAATCAATGTTAGCTTTGCTTGGCCTTTGGCCTTGCAAATGAAGTTGGAAACGAAGTTGGCTTTGCTTTAATAGGCTTAAGTTGCTAGTTCCTTTCGATTGGACCCTTTGATGAACTACGGTCATGATTGATCCCATCAAGGTACATGTTGGGTACGTAGGCAGCCGTAATGTAATGCACTGAGGTGAACACCTTGTCGCTCATATCATCTAATTTGGGAGATGATTGCGATACTAGGGTAACTCATATCATCTGGCTCGGCAAAGCCAAGAAAGAGATGATTGTTGCCACACTCGATGGGATAGTTGCAATTCCATTTGATGGATTGTTCATACTCCCTAACAACCGTTGCGGCATGGAATGGCATGTGCTTGGATGTTGCACCCTTGGCAAGAACAAGATAAGTGCAGGCTCTAGCGCATGTCCAAAGTAGAGTTGATGAAGCTAAAGTTTAGGCTTGAAATAGCCTAGGCATTGGTCCAAGGCATGGGTTAGACCCGGACAATGATCGAAATTATGTGATGTTTTCCAAAGGTAGCTTAGATAGCCTTTAACCCTGGGTAAAATGAGGGTAAGTTGGAATGGTCTTGCACCCTTTGTAAGCCAAGGGTCAGTTGGAACGATATGGAGACTAAGGTCGGAGTACCATGCTTGCAAAGCATTTTTGGAAAGGTAAACATACCTGGAACGGTATAAATGTATCTTGAACGATGTGGGAACTAATTTTCGAATATAATGCTTACACGGTATACTTGAAAAACGAAAAATTACCTGCATTTTATAGATGGAAGTTAAGCTTTAAGGCACGATGATTCTCTTTTAAATCACACATCGGGGAGTTCTGGTCTGCGCGGCGCAGCGCGCCGGAGGCGGAATTTTCATGTCTGTGATATCACTCCAAAAGTTGGGATATATGGTTGTTACTGCACATTTCATAGATGCTGATTGGAAGTTACACAAGAAATAATTAGTTTCATCCAAGTTATATGTCATAGTGGTGAGACTATTGGTAGGATGTTAGCAGCATGCTTGTTGGATTGGGAGATTGAAAATGTGTTTACTATAACTCTAGATAATGTTTTTGCCAACAATGTAGCTATCGAGTCCTTGACTCTCTTTCATGCACCATTCCTGACATGTGGGTCCCTGTTATACCCTTCATGGAAGATTGTTATAACCTTTAATGCTTTGTTTGATTTGTGAACTGCAGAGGAAATTGGAAAGCAAGTCTAAAAAGTGTAGTGATGTTGTTTCGTTGCTATGGAGATAATATGGATGCTTAGGTGGCACTGGCTTTCTCCAACAAGCCACGTTTTTGTTGATACACAAGTCAAACATAAAGTCTAATATAGAAATCGAAAATAATGATTTTGATTTTAGTTTGGCTGGAAACCGAACCAAAACCAACCATATACAACCCTATCCAGAGGTGATAAGACGGTGTGACGGTTCGTTGTGACAGTTGAAAAGAGAGACGCAGTCGTACAAGGAGGGAGATGGGGTAAATTTCAATTCTTTTGGTGTCAAATGTAAAAGATTAGTTTAAATAACATATAGAATTTTTTTTTTACATTTACGGATTTACCACTATGCACTATTAGGAAACGCATTGTCTTATGTAAATTAGCTATTTATTTTTGGGCTGATACAAAATCCTCCCAGTATCTAATTTAAGATCCAAACAGTCCCCGCTTAAGGCATCACTGTGTTAGTCGGGTTGAGAACGCATAGGACACGACACGAGTACCTAAACCCCCAAAAAAAAATAGTGACGTAGACGTAGTCGGTACGTGGCACTTGACCTCTGGAATTACAACATTCTCTCTCGCTCTCTCTTTTCCTTTAAAGTCTCCCCTTTCTTTTGCCTTCCTCTCTTCTTCATTTCTTCTGCTTTCTGAAAACAGAGAAAACCAGGAAAAGAAATCAAGAGAAATGGTGTCGGATGATCAAGGAAGTAAGAATGGAGTTCTAAAGAAGATTCTGGGATTTGGATATTGGATTCAGGGATTGAGATGTTTTCCATGGATGGCTGTTAATTTCTATCTAAAAGATGGTCTACATCTTGATCCTTCATCTCTTCAGATTTTAATGAATTCTGCTAATCTTCCTATGGTTGGTAAACCTCTTTATGGTGTCATCTCTGATGCTGTTTATATCAATGGTCAACACAGAATTCCATACATTGCCATTGGAGGTATGTATTTAAGCAACACCACACCCTCTTATCATTGAATTCCATGATTCTTTTCACTCATTGCGGTCCTTTTTAATCTGCTTGGTTAATTGATTCTCAAATTAAATGGTTTTCATAGTTAATTTGATTTTAGTATCCAAATGAATATCTTGATCTGCTTTTTTTTTTCCTTTTTACTTTTGGTATAAGTGGTAAATTTGCTTGCAGTCTGTTAGAAGTTTAGAATATACTATATTTGGCGACTCCATTGGGATTTCCAAGTTAATTAACTTGTTCTTTGAGTTGGATTCAATCATATAAAACAAATATCCTATCACCTCACTCTCCCTACTGCTGCTTCATTTTACTTAACGTAATTCACAGTTTTTTCTTTTTATTGCTGAATTTTGCTTATGCTACCCTGCAGTATTGTTGCAAGCATTGTCATGGCTGGCAATAGCCTTACTTCCACCGTCAACAATGTCTATCTCCGTGATTTCCTTGTTTCTCCTTCTTAGCAACCTCGGTGCTTCAGTCGTTGAGGTTGCAAACGATGCGCTAGTTGCTGAATCCGGTAAACAACCCACAGTTCTGAAAAAGTCGGAAAAATCATCTTCATCTGGCCAGCTTCAATCATTTGTATGGATGTGTGTTTCTGTTGGTGGAGTCCTTGGTAACCTTCTTGGTGGAATAGCTATTAACAAATACTCTCCCCAATTTATGTTTCTTTCGTTTGGCATTCTACTTGTTTTACAGTTCTTCGTTACCATAGCAGTTCGTGAGAAATCACTTAACCTCCCAAAGAGTTCATCAAGCTCAGGGATTCGTAAACAACTTTCGGAACTTTCAATGGCATTGCGAAGACCAGATATTGCTTACTCCATAGCATGGTTTGCAGCATCTTTTGCTGTTGTCCCAATCTTGACAGGAACAATGTTTTTTTACCAAACCCAACATTTGAAGCTTGATTCATCGGTATTGGGGATCTCCAAAGTATTTGGACAACTGGGTATGCTTGTGTGGGGTTCAGTATACAATGGGAAACTAAAATCTATCTCTCCAAGGAAGTTAATGTCGGCGGTGCAAGCAACAACAGCCATACTCATGCTATCTGATGTTTTATTCGTTAATGGAACATATTTGAAAATGGGAATTCCAAATTCAGTTTACGTCGTAATCTTTTCTGGGTTATTGGAAATTTTACTTCTATTTAAGGCACTTCCTTTTACTGTTCTCATAGCTGAGCTTTGCCCAAGGGGTTGTGAAGGTTCTTTAATGGCTTTTGTAATGTCATCCATTGCCTTAGCTTCAATTGTAAGTGGATATTTCGGTGTTGCACTTGCATCATTCACCGGAGTCACTGGTGAAGATTTCTCGGGGTTGCCTCGAGCCATTGTTATACAAGCTGCATGTACAGTTCTGCCACTCTTTTTCTCATCGTGGATCCACAGTGACACTAGGTCAGCTCAACTACAGAAGCAAAAGAACAAGAAGAAGAAGAACTAGCTAGCCAGATAAAATGGCGATTTTATTTTCTGTACATTGCTGAACTGTAATGCAAATATTGATACTTCGGCAGATGAAACTTTAAATTTGTGTCAATATTTGTTTGTTTGTTTTTTTTTTTTTTATTTGTAGATGTCGTAGAAAATGAAGTTTCAATGAGTTTTCCGGTATTGGTTTAAATTTGGCTTTAGGACATAAGGGTCTCTGCATCAGCAAATAGCACGACTGATCACCGGAAATCCTTGTACTTAGACGATTTGTACGTAATCGATATGAACGGTAAGGAAAACCACAGTACTTTTTTTTATCTCTTCATTTTTTTTGAAGCATACATATTTGATGTATCATGCTCCGTTGAAATTCAGTCAACCTTGGCCATTTACTAGAATGGGTAAAAACACCCAAAGGTCTAGTGACTATTTTACCCGAATGGGTAACCAGATATAAACCCATTCTGACAAACTTTGCTTTCAATACCTACTTAGTCACTAATTCATAAACAAATAAAAACAAAACAGCAATATACCGTCAAAGCATCAGCTATGATCGCCTCTTACTCCACGCCTTGGTTAGCGATTTAGAAATTGGTAAACGTGCGGAACGTAAACGAACGAATATTATTTAGATTCGTTAATTATTTGTCATTCGATAATAATTTAAAACGATATACATACTCTATAATTCGTTTTAGATATATAAATCCGACATATAAAATTCGACGTCTATAATATGCGGGAACAGATTTTTTTGGTTATAAAATTATAATTTTATGATTTAAGTTTAGTATTTATATAAAATATGTGAAACAAAATAACACAAAAAGATGTAATATAGTACTACTTCTTCTACCCGAGAAGGCTTGGGTTCGCCTCTCAGCACCTTGATTTTTTTAAAAATCATGCTTAAACCACCCACTTATTGTGTACGGGGTTGCATTCGTACGTGAATAATACGTCTTAGTTCGGGACCGAATGATTCGCGAATAATACATTACTGCAAAATTAATCTTTAATTCATTTTACATGCGAATCCTTTCTTCTTTTAATTTCGAATATTCCACATATCTCGTTTGGTATTTTAACTTTAATCTAATACGCCATTTTCTGTGTTGGAATATGACGGTATTTTTTCAGTAAGAGATATGCCTCAAAGGGGTGCATTTGGCAGATTGGAAATGAAAGACAAATCAACATTTGGAAAGACCTTGGATCCTTACTCTTCGTAAGATAAAGCCTGAGACGTAAGATAAAGCCTGTGACTTAATAGACCACCACTCGAGAAGTTGGAATACACACTTGGCGAGACTTATATTCCCTACTTATACAGCTGATGAAAGCCTCAAGATTCATATCTCCTTGGAAGACTCAACTGATAGACCATAAAAATCTTTTTAGAAACTGCTGACAAATGAACAAGGCTTCCAGCTTGGGTGACACGGAGTTTCCTTGGAAACTATTCTATAAAATGAAGAAACTAGGTGCTAAAGTTCACACTTTGGTCCGGAGGATATTGCATAATGGGATTGCAACTCTCAAGAAGATTCGCAGTCATATACAAGGAGTAAATATTGAATGCACATTATGTCAATCTCTTGAAGAATTTATGTGAATGTTATTGTTAACAATCGTAAAATATTTAGTTTCATCAAAGTATATAAATTGAAATTATTTTAATTATTGGTAGCGGGACCAATTAAATTCTGAGTAGCGGCACTAATTGGTAGCCACACCAACTGGTAGTAGTACCAATTAAATTATTTTCCTTAACTGATTAAGCAATAAAACCCTAATATGACAGATGAACCAAATGGCAGAAGAGGGACTAGTAGAGAGACCAAGAGAGAAAGTCCAAGAGAGAATGATAGAACCGACCAAGGTGGATAACCGAATAATGGTGGGACCGTCCATGAGTTGTAAAGAACGAATTTGGCATAACACAAATTTGGCAGAGCACAAATTTGATGGTTGCAGGACCATGCTTCGTGTATCATATGTTCTCTCTAGTAATATTTTGATATATTTTGTAACAATATTTAGGAGAAATTTTTTTGGTGTAAAGACCAAAATTAAAATAATGATATTTTAATATACTAGATGGTTGCTGGACCATTTTATATTGTTGTGTGAAGCTGTTTTGGTCTTTGAAGCTATTTAGAATTTTTTGAACTTGGTAGAAAGAGCAAAAGAGTTTTAATAGAAAGAGGAAACCCTAGGATAGAATAACAAAACTTAAAGAAATATAAGAGTGGGGACCGGCCAAGGGTGGCACTGGTCCCACAACTCTTTATTATTTTATTATTTTTAAGTGCTTCCTCTTATTTGCTCTTTAAAGCTATTGCTTCGAAGACCATTATTGTTATTTAAACCCATGGGTGTTAGTCCTTATGCCCGAAAAGTTTAGACATGACGTTCTTTAGTAAAACGTTTATACGATGTTCATTTTTGATGATCTACCCCAATTCAGAACTGAGAATCGATGACTACATCCCAACGCGGGAGGATTTAGGTTTAGAGCTCTTTTCGGCTATCAAACGGAGCAAACAACAACCTTCTAGGAATTTTACATAAAATTCTGACAGTTTTCAACATGTAGTTAGGCTAAGGTTTATGCCATATCTCTTATACCGTTACTCAGAATGAGATGCCCTTTTAGAGTGTCGTAAAAGACATACAGGGGAACATATGTTGTTTAAAACATTTTGCCCCATTATACACCCATTGTTACATTTTTCCGAGGTGACTATGACGACACGTCAGAAACTAGGTGTTGACAATTGTTAGGGTTTTGTTGTATTTTAATCAATATTGAGACTTTAGTGCAACCAGTATTGGAGACGCGTGATTCAAGCTCAACCAATATTAAATATTGATTAGTTAGAGCTTTAGCTTTGAATTTGACGCGACATCAACTTGGTGTTTACACAAAGATGTTGTGCTTTGACCTAGCACATTTGCGTGCAATTTGTCATGCATTGTGATAAATCGATGTTATTCAATTAAGGTTTGAATATTAGTATAAATTATGTGAGACCCCAAACATTTTTCTCGGGTTCCATTATCCGAATTCTTCATTTAGAGTTTCTACAACTCTAATTTCCAATTGTTTCCAACACCTTTTAGGTTGCCTCAATAATAAATATTGGTGTCTAAATAGAAAGTGTGCATTATCCAAATGTTTGGATGCTATAATAGTGACCCATGCATCTAAGCACGTGTCACAAGGAATGGAAGAACCTTATCTTCTTATATATCTTCTTCCCCTAACCTTAGGTTGCTCTCTGGGTGATGGTTGCTGACTGCAAAGGAATTACATTTTTGTGTTGATTCTTTTAAGGGTCGTTGTGTATGAGTTGTAGCCGAGAAGAATAAACCCCAGAAAGATTTGAAAATAGAGAAGAAAGAATTGAAGTTAATTGTTGATGTGGGAAATTGAGAATTAAGAGATTGCAGAGACATGGGTTCGAACAAGAACAATAAATTGAAGATTGGGTTTTGGTTTTATTCCGAATTCAACAGGTAACATGCTCATGGTGATATGAATCAAGCTATAGGGTTGATGGGTAATGATGGTTCGAGTCTGAAATCAAATTAAAAAACAAGGTTTGGGATGGTTCAGGTTGAACTCGAGAGAACTGCTGCTGCTACCATTCACATGGTTACTAGAGTTTGGTGATTTATGGATTTGTCAAGTTTGAGGGTCTAGTTTATCCAAGATTGTTGGGAGAAAAAGTTAACTGTCACTACCATGGAGGTGAATGGTTCGAGTAGTGTGTGGTTCAATGCATGTGATAGGGAGTTCGTATGGTTTTGTGAACAGAGAAGGAAGGAGATTAGGTCTGTGTGAATTGAACCAGATGGAAACACTTGAAGCATATACAGAAAAGAGAAGGTGTTGCTGATGAATGTGAGTCGTATTGCATGTCGTTTGAATTAGAGAAGAATCTGAAGCTAAGAATTTCAATGAGAATAAGTGAAAGAGAATTTGTTGTTTGATGTGGCTTGAAATAATCGATGGTGAAGATTAAATAGGATTTTTGATTTATGTAATGGGTTTGAACCGAAATGATTGGGATATGAATTCTTGATTTTGTGATGTGTATGAACTGAATTGCAGGGAAGGAGATTATTTGACAATTGAATTCTCCAATTTCGGTTGCCTGAAGTTTTACCAGAATTGCACCTTAGGTGCTTGATCAATTGTGTGAAAGAATCTGCATTGAGGATCTTGATCATGGCTCATGTTCTTAGCAAACTGATGAATTGGGTAACTTACCATCACCATTAAATACTTTAATATCTATTTGATTTCAGAAATTATAGAACTTCTAATGAACAACTCGTATTAAACATCTATTATACAACCTTGTAAACCCTTGAATGTCTATTTTTATTTTATTAATATCGTTAGATCCAGTGGTCGGATTGAGATAAAATTTTAGTATGTTTACTTAATTAAGTCATAATAATACGATCAAAATTTTATGAAGATCAGGTTAGGTTTACTACTACAAAGATAGCACTATCTATGACTGCGTTCTGCAGGATTAAAACCCTGGACAGACAATTGTTCATGGGGCATCTCTTTGTCTGTTTGTTGGATAATGCTGAAATTTGAGTATGATGTTTATATCTATGTAGGTAACCTATTTTCATGGAGTTATAATCACTTTAGGTTCCCCAAAGTGTGGTAGAATCATGACTGAATTCTGTATATGGATAGTGAAAGTAGTCATGCTTGAATGTACATAACTCTTTAATGAACCGTTAGATTGTTCTGATTTTTGAATATGTTGTGCTACCATCAGCAATAAGGGTACTGTAAAAGTTTCAAAACAATCAGAAAAATTTTACTATAGAAAAGTACGGATTGGGTGTGACTGCATATTGTTCAGAAATTATGTACAACCTTGTTGAATTGTTTGTTGTTGCTCTAACCATGGTCTATGAGTAGTGATTAATGGTGGAAGACATGCTGGCAATAATATAGCTATGCAAGAGTTCATGATATTACCTTTAGGTGCTACTTCATTTGCCGAAGCACTTTGCATGGGTAGTGAAGGTTAGTACCACACTCCCCTCTCTACATATTCTTTTTTCTTTGTTTTCTCTTTTAGCATATCTTATCATTGTTATTACTTTGTTTCCAAAGAAAATGAAAAGAGAAGAGTAATGATAAGTCTTGTTGATATAAACTAGAATGTGATCATTATAGATATGTTGGATACTGTTAATTTTATGGGTACATTAATTTCTTATGTATTTATTCAATGGCCTTAAGCGGTACGAGTACTATGGTTGACTACTAGACATACGACTACACGTGCCCAAGAACATAGGCTCAACATTGAGATGTGATTTTTAAACTGAGGGCTGGGATATTCGCCGAGGGCTGTAGGTTGGAGAGTAGGTTTGGTTTGTATTCCATAGACTGCTCAATCAAATTATTCTACGATGCTTGGGTTATAAGCATTTTAGGGATCAGGTGCTAGATGTTTAAATGACCTTTCAATAGTTTAATGACTTAAATCCCTATATTAGAATACACCGTAGAATATGGTGTGTTGTTCTATTATGAGTTTTCTATAAAAATCATTACCACCTCAACTTTCTATGGTTTCCGTAAGTGTTTGTCTTTGTGTTTGTTTCATTGTTGGATATTTTAAATTTAACAATGGGTCTTTGTCGAAACGGTTAATGTACTCCGTTAGTTAAATCAGTCGGTGTGAGGGCATGACCGTATTATGTTGATAAGGACTTCTTAAGCTTTAATACTAGTTGAGTTTGAAAATGCCTATATTTGAGAAAATATGGTATCAGATTTTACAACAATGGGTCTTTGACGAAATGGTTAGTGTACTCTGTTGGTTAGATCAGTCGGTGTGAGCAAAGAATCATATTAACCCCTTACTAAATTGGAAATTTGAATGTATGTTTGAATGGAATTTAGATCAGTTTCACTTTGATTTATAGTGTATCTGAAACTCTATATAGTTATCCACACTAACTGTAATGGTGGGACAATAGAGTTGACTGTTTATGGAATTTGTGCTTGCTGGGCTAGTTATTAATGTGTCTCCATCTGTGTTAGTCTACCGTTCAGACTATTACTATTCACAGTAATTTAATCATTGCCTATGGTATTTGTATTAATATAGATTCTGATATTTACAGTTCCTGTGACAGGTACAATTACTTACAGTTCAAATAGAAACAGAATTCGTATTGTTGATTTTAAGTTGGAGGTACAGCTACAAACATAGATGATGGTATCTTGTTCATCAATGAATAGTTTCCAAGGTGATTGTTAGTGATGGGATGTGCTAGGGATAGTTGTTGCTATGCAACTCATACTATCCATATTATCTAACTTACTGCTACATCTAGAGATAGTTACTGCCTTGGGTAAGCAGTTCATACTATCTTAGAGATTTTTGGTGCTACGACAACCAGTTCATACAATCTATATAAGAGATGATTTCTATCAAAATATGATAGTTCAGATCATCTAATAAGAGATAGTTAGTACCAGAGAGGGTAGTTCATACTATCTAAACCAAAGATGATAAACTACGGTCGTGCTTGATCCCTTCGAGCTACAGAGAGGGTACGTAGGTAGCCACTATGCGGTTCAGCACAACTGTTTAAGGTTGTTACTATCGTCGGGAAAGGGTTGGTTACTTCTTGGCAGTTCATACCATCCATTCGGAGATGATTGTAACTTTGGCAGTAAGAGGTAGTTACAGTACTGGCTGTTCATACTACCTTGAAAGATGATTGCAACTTCTTGGAGGTTGTTCATATCATCTAATGAGAAATGAAGGGTGATTTTTGGATACCAATTCATATCATCAAATGAGACTTGGAGATGGTTGTTGCCATTTAGTGGCAATTCATATCATCTGAGAAGAATGGTTGTTGTTTATGATGACAGTTCATAACATTGTTCTGAAAATGATTACTAACTCTCTTGAGTAGTTCATATCATTGTAAGAGATGGTCTGTTGAGATTGACCTAGTACTGTGAGTTGTCAGGCCCAACTAGGGATCCCATCTACGGATGGCTACCTGGAAGACCGTTAGCTTTAACGGTGGCAACTGGCCAAAATGCCCAACTGGGCTCCCATCTACGGATGGCTACCCGGAAGACCGTCAACTGGACGGTGTGGCTGGTATCCGACTACCCTGACATTGGCAACTGGCCATTCCTCACCCATTTAAAGGCAATTCTTACTAGTTTTTAAAGCAAATTTGAATTAAATCGATGAACATTTGCTTGGTAAGATCGCATTAGTTTGAAAAATTCAAAGTACGGTTTCTCGAGTGGCGTATTGGGAAGTTGGAGCTGGCCTGATGGGCCGAAACCCGACCCATTGAAAGGAATCAAAAAATTTCCGGTCCGTCACAAAGTCACTCTAGAAATTCAACTAGGAAATATAAAGAGAAATCGATTCGCTCTATACTAATAGGCAATCTATCTAGGAGCACTAGTATCCACTCGGGAACAAAAATGTGTTCTGGATATTTATTCTGTATAATCAGAGGTCATCTGGGAAGAATTTGCAATCAACACCAATGATATTGTGATGATAATATTGCTCTATACTAGTGATTAGTTCATCTAGGAGCTTCCCAATCAGTATAAAGGGATAAGCATTGAGTTGTACAATACTAATATTGTTCATATATAATATTGAAAGATCAGCCGAGTAAGGCTTTAATATTATATATGTATATTTTCAGAGAGTCTATGGGATCAGTATGAGATGCCCGTATTTAAAGTTTTTTATTTTATTCTCTTACGGAAAGTAAAATATAACTTTTATGCTTTTGACCGGGTCAGTAGCATATACAAAATTCTATTATTTTGCACTTGTATTGCTTGGCAGAAGCAACTTTGCTATTTTACCCTTTCTTAAAAAATCCACCATCTACACCAGTATATATTGATATGTACTTCCAAAAAACCATAGTTTATGGTTGATATGTATTGTTGATATGTAATGCTTGAAAACATATCAAAACAAGAGTACATATCAATATGTACTGGTTTAATTACAATAGAATATATTTATAGAAAAGGCAATAAATATTGATTCAAAAACCTAGTTTCTTTAGATATTTTTGTTGTTATGTTCAAGGATGCATAAACCGATGAAGAACGACAAATTCTGAATAAAATCTCAAGAAGACTTGTAGAAGAAGGGAATGAAACTGAAATGGTAGAAGAAGGTAATGAAACTCCAATGGGAGAAGAGAAAGAAGAAATTGTAAAGAAGTTAGTAGAGGAAGATGATTGGAAAGCCAAATATGAAGATTTGAGGAAGACAATCTTTGAAAAAAGAGGCAAGGTGAACACCATACAGCAAGACGACGATCCTCTTGATGCATCAAAGATTGTGAAAATGTTGAATGACATATACATCAAAGCTTCACCCTTGCAGACCGAACATGAAGTAGACTTGCAAGCTTCATTTGATGGGAGTCCAATTCATTTGGGTAATAAACCAACATGAGAATTCCCATATCCGGCTAATCCAACAAATTATACAAATGTACTTTAATTGTGTAACTCTCTTGAAAGGGAAGCTAGGGATCTTTTCTTTTATCATCTCGACGACTTGGTCCTTCTTGTTCCATTTGACATTTATTTGTTTGTTTCTACCTTGAACATCCTCTTTCGTCTCATCTCCTGCTTCATATTCCTTTTGTAAATGTTCATAACCCGAAGGTTCTTTTTTTCTTGATTCTTCCAACAATTCCCTTGGTTTTTTTCGCACTACACGCCTCTTTTCTGTCGTAGGAGGCCTACCTTTTCTCTTCCCCTTAGTTGGTTCCTTGACATCGTACCTTGTATGTGAAACACGAAGTTGCTCAACTTACTCAACCATATTTTACTTTATACCCTATTTAATGTGAATTATTTCTCGGTTAGAGTTTTTACAATGTCGTTATCAGCAAACACTCCACCAAAATCTTGCTCGGCGATGGGTTCATTGAAATATAATTGTTTCCAAAACGGATCAATATCTTGATTTGGTAACACACTGTCTTCTTCGTACTTGGCCATCATATGCCTGCATGAGAGTCCCAAACTTAACATTTTATGACAAACAAACTCTTTTCCGTTCAAGTTGCCCAACCTATAATGATTCACTTTGTACATTATCTTATCAAATGCTCAATGCGACACTTTATACGTAATTTCATCGAGCCATGGGTCGTCCAAATATTTAAGGTGTTTTTTATAACAAATTCTTTCGAAATTCTCCTTAACTCTACCGATGTCATGGAGGAAATAATCGTGCATGGATTTGAAGACCTTAACAAACTCACCATCATAATTATAAAGCTTCTTCTTAAATCAGTTGTGAGATGACCCCGCGGTACTTGTAGCTTGGTTATCAAAGTGTTTATATTGGTTTGTGAATGCCGCTAGAAACTTCTTTTTGTGCGAATTCAACCAATGTACCATCAAATATTTCTTAACACTTGGATAATTTCTCCAATGCAAGTCTAACATACAAACATTTTCTTCATAATCTTCCTTGGTGATAGACCATGTCAAAGCTTCCCACTCCCTTTAGAAACTAGCCCATTTTAGTTCCGCCAACTTATCATTCTCCTTGAATTTTTCTTTGGCCTTTTGTTGTCGATCTATCGGTAATTTATTTATTCTCTCCATCTCGCTTTTCTTTGTTGTCCGAATAGTCGATTTGCACTTGGTTTGAATATTGTTCACAAGTGGAACATGCAAAGAAGAACATGCGGGAAAACCCTCGCTATTGCATTCATCAAGGCTTGTTCCTTGTTGGTAGTAACCCCTTAGGGGTATATCCTTCCACGCAGAATAATTTAACTTGTTCTAATGCCCACACGTCTCTCAAGAAGCAAAATACAACGCTGCAAAAGAACTTTGTAGAAGTTTGCCCGATAAAATTCAAGATCATGAGCTCATACTTGTTAGTTATATATGTTTAATACATTAGAAACACTTGATGGGAGCACCGTGCCAACTACATAAACTCAGGATTCGCCAATAAAAGATGTTTTATTTGTTTATCCTCATCTTCTTCATGAAAAATCGTGTAATTGTGCTTCACCCCCAAATACATTAGTTGTTGCATTTGGTCCTTTTCTTCCCATTTATCACTTTTAAATTTGGATTTTGCGTTGTAGATGGTCTCCAAAGTAGAAATATTTTGTGGGTTTCCTTGTTTCAAGTGTCCGAGGATATCTTTAGGTTTCATCCGTTTTTGGGTCATGGAATCTACGATGACCTTTTCTTCCTCGGTGACCCGTGCCACATAAGGATGTGTTAGCAAACTCCCTGGTAGTAGGTGGTTATGAAGACCGCATACAACTTTAGACAAAACCCCCTCTTTTTTTTATGTTGGTCTTAAATTGAAGCTTGAAAGGGCATCCTACAAAGTAGTAATCTTCCGCTTCGTCTTTCCTGCAAACATGGTACCCTTCTTTGCATGACTTTTATGGAATCCGATACACTCACAAATCATTTGGAAGCGGTGTTCAATCACTTGATTGTTACAAACAATCACACATATCTTTAGTTTGCCATGTTCTCTAGCCCAATGCTTTGCATCGTCTTTGTTTTCTCATCTCTACATGGTCCAAGAACACTAAGTTAGAAAAAAAAAACTTAACAATATTATCCGAAGAAATTAACAACATATCTATTACAAACCTACCAAGTCGTTCAAATAGTGACCGATAGTATCTTCAGTTAGAATATCATTTGGGGAAAGCTGAGCATATATTGGGTAAGGTACAAGCACGCGTTGAACCAAAAATATCAAAGCATTAGCCAATAAAACACAAGGAAAGAGAAATTTACAGTTAGGTTAAGAGCATCGAACCCAACCGTATAAATAACTACGATTCGTTTATACCCCTAAAGTCAACCGTAAAAACAAGAAAATAACTACATAATGAATTATAGTTGGGAATCAAAAATCGAACCCAACCATAATTTTATTTACGTTTGAAAATTTTGGTCGAACCTTACCGTAATTGGAGCAATAAATATCAATAAATACACATGCACATAATGAGTTACGGTCAGGTTCGAGAACCAAAAACCTAACCGTAAAAATGTTATGATTGGGTTTTCCCAATTTTTATTCATTTATGGTTAGGTGTTCATCGTAACCTGACCGTAAATATGTCTTACAGTTGGGTTCGAGATGAAAACCCAACCGTAAACTGGACCGAGTTACAAAAAAATCTATCATTTTTTACGTACTTTCAAAAACTTTGAGCAATAAAAAGGCCAAGATTTAAGTTAGAGGTATACCTGACTACTCTCGGGCATCGGCTTATTTCTTCATTCAGTTGTGATTCACCATCACCATTTTGTGTTAAAAACTCTCTACCATCCAAGAGATCAACCATAGTTGGATCTCCATCTGTGGGTATGTAAAATTTTGTTTGTCTATCATATAAGGATTCACCAACCTCAAAATTTTCATTAGAATCACTCATTTTGGTTGAGTGAAACAAAATCTAGTTTTTTTTCAAAAATCTCCAAAAAGTTCTCTATTTTTTCTTTTACTTTTTCTTCCCACCAAAACAACACAACTAAAAATATGATTTGAATTCATTAACTATAATATTATTTTATTATTCTAATCTATTAGCTAATTATATTAATTATTACTAATTAAATATGGATAGTTTAGCCATTATGAAAATATAATGGATATGAGTTTTTTGAAATTCATAAATAATGATCCTATTTTGTCATGTATGAAAAACCACTCTATGAAAGTGTAAGCCCCTATATGAGGGTTCTTTTAATTGTTCTAGTAACGTTTTTCTATCTCGTATGATATAAGAAAACTGAAGAATTTGGAAAAGCAAGATAGAAGATGGCTTATATACCCAATTTCTTTAGACAAGGTCTTTTTTGTTGTTGCAAGTTGTTCAAGAAGCGTGAGAATATTATGCAATTAGCTAACAATGGATTCAGTGATTAGAAAAATCTTAGTGGAAGGCTTCAAGGGCATGAAAATAGTCAAGAACATTGAGATTCTATGTGTACATGGCGCGAGTTAGAATTAAGGTTGAAAAAGAACGCAACCCTTGATAAAAACTTAAAAAATCAAATCAACAAGGAAAAAAAATGTTGGATAAATTAGAGTGTATAATGGATGGTGTGATGTATCTCAAAAAAATGGTTTAGCATTTTGCGGTGATAGTAAAAAAATTGTACAAAACACAATGGTAACTTCTTGAGTTTGATGAAGTTGATTGCAAAACATAACTAGTGTTAAATATGCATCTCCAACACACTGTTAAGAAAGATATTCATTATCACTATCATAGTCACAAGATCCAAAATGAGTTTATAAGGCTTCTAAGGAAATTAAGACATCAATTGTTCAGAAGGTTCACAAAGCCAAATACTTTTATATTATACTTGATTGTACGCCAGACGTATCTCGTGAAGAACAAATGTCTATCGTGGTAAGGTGTGTAGATGTTTCACAAATACCATCAAAAGTACAAGATTTTTTCTTGGGTTTTTAAAAGTGAATGACACAACTAGAGCAAGTCTTTTTTCAGAGCTTCAAGATATATTAGAAAAACTTAATTTGAATATTGAGGATATGAGAGGGAAAGGATATGATAATGGAGCAAATATGAAAGGAAAACGTAAGGGCATTCAAAAAAAGTTGATCAACATGAACCCTAGGGCATTTTACGCACCATGTGGATGTCACAGTCTTAATATCATTTTTTGCGATATGGCTAAATCTTGTGAGAAGGCGAGCTCTTTTTTTGGGATTGTACAAACTATTTACAAATTATTTTCTGCTTCTCCAAAGCGATGGCAGGTTTTAAAAGAAAATATAGGAGAAACGGTCTCATTCTTAGGACGTTATCAGATACAAGGTGGGAAATTCGTGTGGAGAGAGTCCAAGCAATTAGATTTCAAGCCCCGAAGATACCGAGAGCTAGAAATCACCTGAAAAAAACTTCTGACGATGATAGTGAAAAATATGTTTGTTGAAGGTTTAATTAAATTTCACTTTAAGAATTTTAATTTATTTTTTTCTTGGCATGGTTATCTGGTATGATCTTTTTTCGGTTGTTAATTCTGTTAGAAAGAGCACGTAAAAAGAAGATATGCACATGGCTACTGCTATTACACACATCAATAGGCTTATTATTTTATACTTTCAAGATTATAGAGTATAAAACCCTTTATCCTAGAACTACATGCTCTCTAGTATTAGGTTTATGTTACTTACTCATGGGATAGTTTAACACTACGTGGGGGAAAAAGTCCGAGTGATTTTAGAAAGACTAGTTAGGTTATATACATATAGTTAGGGTTTTGTTGGTGTTTTTGATTTTTCGGAAGAACTTAAAATAGAAAAAAAATGCACACAAAAGAGAGAAGAAAAGAATTTCATCCATTAGAGAAGAAAAGGGGATTGGATTTGTTTCCTTGCTTTACATACCAGGTAGGTTCTCTAATCCTTATTTCCTTTATGGTTGGTCTATTAACTGTAATTAGGATTTCTCACCATTATCACCTATACAACGTTGCTTCAATACGGTAATTGAATATCTGATTTACACTTAATTAGTTGAACATATCCTAGTACCCTGATGCCTTATAATAAAACATTCTTACAGTCTTGCTTGTGAAACCTTATTCATATCAAATTTAATCTTTGACGAAGCTGCTTGGTAGTAGGAAGTACCACAAAAAATTTCAAACTACAAGTTCTCTGGGCCAACAGAAGCTCACAACTATTTATACTACAGTGAGAACCTGAAACAGTTTGCTAGTGTCCATTGGTTCATTATATCTCATATAA
Source organism: Papaver californicum (assembly GCA_023531435.1). Taxonomy (NCBI): domain Eukaryota; kingdom Viridiplantae; phylum Streptophyta; class Magnoliopsida; order Ranunculales; family Papaveraceae; genus Papaver; species Papaver californicum. Next base: position 84,394 of record JAJJMC010002219.1, on the reverse strand, counting down.
TGGTTCCACTAAGTAGTTCATATAATACGATCAATAGCGAGGAGCATGTAGATTAAGACAGACGCTAGTAATTCGTACCTAATCTAGCAGCAAGTTTCATTCTTATTGGTTTCTTAGTTTACTTGTTGTTGGAATTAATTTATTCATTGTCTAACTGAACTGATTTTGTGAAACCGTTGCTAGTCTCTTCGATGGATCCGAACGTATTATTTCTTATGGATTCTCAAACTAACGTCTTAAGTTTTTCATGGTGTAGATCTTCCACTATAATATTCTAGCCTTATAATTAATTTAAGAAAGTTTATTAAATAGTTATATAACCTGATATTGCTTTAATTGATATTCTCCTATGTTACTGGCAAGTAATGTCATTTTTAACAAGGGAAACGTAATTACTTCATTTACAATAAGAGATTGCAAAGTTGGGTTTTAGAGGGTCAAGTGTTTTCTTTTTGAACAAGGGGGGCTTAGTTTGTATGCGAAGTTAATAGAGGATACTAGTACAGTCAGATAACAACTAATAATGTGGTAATTAGGTGTTATTCATTGCCATCGTGTTTGAATGTTATAATAATACTATGCGATGATGAATAGTATTATTTTTAGTTTGATGATGTGCTTAGCATTTGGATTGATGTCGTTTTATTGATTTCCCAGATTCCGGGTAGGATAGTGAAGGTAATTATCAGTAGTTTAAATTATTAGTGTGTGTACATCTGTCTGAGACTCGTAGTTGGCTCGAATCCCAGAGGTTGTTGGGCGATGACCGAAGGGTCGCCTAGAAGATATGAACCTATTATCTTGAATGGGGTCGACAACACTTATCTTTCTACGCACTGTAGGAAATTAAGTGGACTACACAAGGGTCGATATTGTATCGTCGTACAGTTAGAGAATGAAACAATAGAGAGGGGAAGTCGATTAGTTCCGTGGGTGGGAAACCTATTTTCGTTCCTTTTATATACAACTGTTTTATGTGCCTTTGTGTTTTCCTATATTATAAGAGTTCTATATTTCTGTTTAGGTCGTCGACCTTACTACTTTCAAAGAGATACTCTTATAAACTATTTTTACCTGAGGAAGTCATTTCATGAACCTTGTTTTGCTAAATTATTCGTAAAGGGCATAAGGGTGCGAGAATCTACTTTAAGTTGGGGTCTGACCCAACTTACTATTATTTTTTTTAGGAAACGATGGCCGCGGAGCAACCTAACTTGTAGAACGACTTTTTGTTCCGGAAAGCTATATCATCTTCGTATTCAAGGTGCTTAAACAATGAAATATTTTTATAGTTTGTTTTTAAATCCGGAATTCTTTATTTTAAGTAAGATTCTTATCATTTAAATTAAATAACCGACCTGCGTGTCGAAGATTGTAATGACCCGACCCTCCACCGATATTGTCCTCACTTAGCCACTGCGGTTATCCGGCAGTGTGAGGTTTTTCAACGGGCACCGCTGCGGTTATCCAGCAGCAGCTTCCCAGGAGTTCACCCATCCCTGGATTACTCCCGCCCGATCACGCTTAACTGCAGTGCTTTTTTCCAACTCTGGAGCCACCTGTGCTGAAAAGGCCTCGGTGTTAGGAAATGACAAACCATTACCTATATTCCATACGGTGAACCCTATCTGCCGAATCGGGGTATTACAATACCACCACCTTTAAATTGGAGCCGTCCTCGGCTCCGAAATATATACAAGCCCAGATCTCCGACTTTCCCTGCCACCCATGAGACTAGTACCTGGAACATCCCGTCCAGCATACTCTCTCACCCTCGGCAGGTGACCCGTCGTCGGCTCTGATACCATTTGTAATGATCCGACCCTCCACCGATATTGTCTCCACTTAGCCACTGCGGTTATCCGGCAATGTGAGGTTTTTCAACGGGCACCGCTGCGGTTATCCAGCAGCATCTTCCCAGGAGGTCACCCATCCATGTATTATTCCCGCCCGAGCATGCTTAAACTGCAGAGCTTTTTGCCAACTCTGGAGCCAACTGTGCAAAGGCCTCGGTGTTAGGAAATGACAAACCATTACCTATATTCCATACGGCGAACTCTACCTGCCGAATCGGGGTATTACAAAGATAGACTATTGTTTATAAATATTTTCTTTTTACCGGATTTCTTTTATAACTCTCGTCTTTTTTTTAAATAAGATCCTTTGTTGTTTTTTTAAACCTATTATCTTCAAGAGACCCACACGATAGCCGGATCTCCATTTGTTGGCTTGAAGGTTTTGAGTGTGTAAGTCTTCCATGAGTATGCCACACTTCTATTTTAGGGCGGCCGACCTAGAATTATGAGGTAGGGCGTTACAAAGTGGTATCAGAGCCAGGTTACGGAAAATCCTTGGGAGCGGGTGTAGGGTCTTGTTGTTTCACATAGGAACAAGTTACTTCTAGGAGCACAACGATTTTTTTTTCTTTTGATGAAACTGTGTGTTGATTGTTCCTTGTTTTTCTTTGTCTTCAAGAATGGATGGAGATAGGAACAATGGGACTCGAGGTCACGGTAGACTTAGAGGTGTTACTGGACGAGGTCATGGCAGAGGCCGAGGAAGAGGCCGTGGTTGAGATGAGAATCTGAATGAGACTTCCGTTGAAGAGAGTGTTGAGTATCCTCATTATCGGGGAAACCATAGTTCTAGGGATGATGCGAGGTCTGTTAGTAGGACTAGGTCCTCTGGTAGTTCCAGGACGATTCGGGTTGACGGGGGTGAAGCCGAACCTCAGGTTATAACTCTATAGAATCTCCAGACGATGATGAATAATGTGATTACATTAGCACTAGATCAGAGGCTTGAACCACGTGAAGGCAGGGAGAATGTAGAGACTGCAGTAAGTAATGAACCACTCCCAGTGAGACACACCAAAATGGGAAGTCTTGGGTTCAGTATTACCAGGAGTTTCTGAAGATGAAACCACCTACATTCAGTGGAAAGGGAGGTGCGACCGAAGCACAACAATGGTGCAACAGGATGGACAAGATATTATCTCAATTTGACTGTTCAGGAGCATTTAAGCAGAGAATGACTCTGTTTCAACTGGAAGAAAATGCAGCAACCTGGTGGGAGTCCTTGAGTAGGACCGTTAATGCTATGGAGTGTCAGTGGGTAGTGTTCAAACAACATTTTCTTGAGCATTACTTCCCGCATGTCGAGCGTCAGGAGATGATCAGACAATTCGAGAGTCTACGCCAGTGAGAGGATCAGACGGTTGTAGAGTATGAGTGTGAGTTTGACCGAATTTTACTTTTTTCTGCTCACCTCATCCCTACAGAAGTAGATCGGATTGCGATATTTTTGAGTGGATTGAACGGTGGGATTGCTCGTCATATCATGCAAACCCTAGTTTTGATACGTATGCCAAGGTTGTGAATTGTGCTAGGGCACATTGCTTGAGGATTCAAGAGGCAAAGAAGATAAAAACTAGAAAAGTGGATACTAAGGGTACGGAAAAAATGGAGAATAAGTATGGGAATGCTAGTGGTCAGAAACGTCATTTTCACCAGGGTAATCAGGATTGGAAGAAACCACGAGCAGACGAGGGAAATAGTAATACTGGTGCCATAGTCCGAACCCCTCAACCAATGAAAACAGAGGGATATGTATTTAGGGGACCATGTTATCACTGCCAAGAAAAAGGACACAAGGCTCGTGATTGTACAAAAAAGGGCAAAACTCTAGCGGAAGATGAACGACGTCAAGGACAGAACCATCCACAGAGAAGAGGGCCTCATCCTCGGTTGAATGTTGTCATGCCTCAGAATGGTAAGGGACCTTCTTTATTCACACTCGTCATGGTAGAGTGTTGTTGGATACAGGAGCTACCCATTCTTTTATATCTGTTATGTTTGTGAAAACGTTGCATGTTGTGTTAGAGAAGTGTTCTTATGTTGTCACATCATCGATGGGTGGTTCAGCATCTATTGATCAAATGTTTAGGTCGTGTATTATCCGTATGGGAACTATAGATCTTGTTGCAGACCTTTTTGTTATGAATTTAGATGTGTATGATGTGGTCTTAGGCATGGACTGGCTTGCGGATCATCATGCTAGGTTAGACTGTTATGCTAAGACATTCACTTTTATTATTCCTGAAGAGGGTGAGATTGTCGTGTCTAACTTGACGAGGAGTTCACAACAGACCAGTAGGTTGTGTAGTGCTTTACTGGAGGGGTCATCGGCAAAGACTACGCCTTTGGAGTCTATTGAAGTGGTATGATTGTACCCAGAGGTGTTTGGGGAAATACCTGGTTTGCCACCGCAGATGGAGGTAGATTTTTGTATTGAACTTGAATCAGGCATTACACCTATAGCCAAAGCCCCATACCGCATGGAACAGGTGGAGATGAGCGAACTGAAGAAACAAGTGGAGGAATTTCTAGGTCAAGGCTTCATTAGACGAAGCAGTTCTCCATGGGGTGCACCAGTGTTGTTTTTGGCGAAGAAGGACGGGTCGTTGAGAATGTGTATTGACTATCGAAAGTTAAATAAGGTTACAGTAAAGAACAAGTATCATTTACCAAGGATAGACGATTTGTTTGATCAATTAAATGGTGCAAAGTGGTTTTCCAAGATTGATCTGAGGTATGGGTATCATCAGGTAAGAGTTTGTGGAAGTGATATTTCCAAGACAGCTTTCCTGACTCGTTATGGCTCATTTGAATTTTTGGTGATGCCTTTTGGGTTGACAAATGCACCGCAGTATTCATAGATTTAATGAACCGTGTGTTTTGTCAATTTCTAGATAGTTTCGTGATTGTGTTCATAGATGATATACTGATTTACTCTAAGACTTCTGAAGATCACGAAAATCATCTTCATCAGGTACTTAACACTTTGAAGGTGCATTAGTTGTATGCCAAGTTCGAGAAATATGAGTTCTGGAAGAAAGAAGTGAAATTTTTGGGTCAAGTAGTATCAGGTTCTGGCATATCTGTTGATCCCTTTAAGGTTCAGGCCGTATCGGACTGGAAGCAACCCAGAACAGTGACTGAGAACCGTAGCTTCTTGGGATTGGCTGGTTATTACCGTATGTTTATTCAGGGATTTTCAGTTCTGGATGGTCCCTTGACGAACCTGACAAAGAAGGATGTTCCTTTCAAGTGGAGTGTTGAGTGTGAGCGGGACTTTTGTGAACTTAAAAGCAAGCTGACTTCTGCACCAGTTTTGATCATTCCGGAGAGTGGAGTGAAGAAGGTAATTTTTACTGATGCTTCGATTCAGGGGTTGGGATGTGTGTTGATGCAGAATGACAGGGTAGTTGCCTACGCTTCACGACAGTTGAGAACTCATGAACGAAACTACCTCACATGACCTTGAGCTGGATGATGTGGTGTTTGCGCTTAAGATTTGGAGACATTATTTGTATGGTGAGAAGTTTGAGCTCTTTTCTGACCACAAGAGTCTTAAGTATCTATTCTCTCAGAAAGAGTTGAATATGCGTCAAAGGGGATGGATGTAGTTAATAAAATATTACAACTTCAAGTTGGAATATCATCCAGGGAAAGCTAACATGGTGGCTGACGCTCTAAGACGACAACCAATGGGAATAGTAGCTTCGTTGATGGTACAACAGTGGAGTATGTTAGAAAAGGTTGCTTGTTTTGATTTCGACATGGGTACGACTAAAGGTCAAGACTTTTTCTTTGGTAGTATGGTTATCGGTCCACCTCTATTGTTTCGTATTATGGAAGCTCAAGATGAGGATGGGTGGTGTAAGAGTCAACTAGAGAAAATACAGGAAATAATGGATAAGAGCTTTGATGTTGGTCAAGTTGGTGGGTTGAGGTATCGTGAAAGGTTATAGGTACCAGATGTTAAGGATTTGAGACGAAAAATTTTAGATGAATCACACCGAAGCAAGTATACTATACATCCTGGTGGTAATAAGATGTATAAGGATTTGAAGCGACAATATTGGTGGTCTTGGATGAAGCGTGATGTAGCAGACCACGTCCGAAAGTGTCTTACTTGTCAGCAAATAAAGATCGAACACCAAAACCCAGCTGGTAAGTTGCAGCCTTTACTTATTCTGGAGTGGAAGTGGGAAAACATATCCATGGATTTTATTACTGGGTTACCGCGATCGAGTAAGGGTCACGACGCAATCTGGGTGATAGTAGATAGATTGAAAAAATTAGCACATTTCTTACCGGTCAAGACGAACAGTTCTCGTGACAAGTTAGCTCAGTTGTACATGGTGAGATAGTTAAGCTTCATGGTGTCCCATTATCTATCGTTTCTGACAGAGATTCATCTTTTACATCACGGTTCTGAAGGAGCTTTCAGACATCTTTGGGGTCTTCATTGAACTTTAGCACAGATTTTCATCCTCAAACGAATGGACAAACTGAACGTGTGAATCAAGTACTTGAGGATATGTTGAGGTGCACTATTATTGATCTTGGAGGTAGTTGGATGAATCACTTACCTGTAGTGGAGTTTGCATACAACAATAGTTACCATTCTAGCATTGGTATGGCTTCGTTTGAGGCATTGTATGGTAGACCTGTTTTTTACCTCTATGTTGGATAGAAGTTGGAGAATCCAAACTCACGGGTCCAGAAATTATTCATGAGACGTCTGAAAAGATTGCACTAATTAGAGAAAGATTGCGCACAGCACAGAGTAGACAAAAGAGTTATGTGGACAAGAGACGCCAGGATCGGGAATATGAAGTGGGAGACCTAGTGCTACTCAAAGTTTCACCCATGAAGGGTGTGTTACGTTTTGGTAAAAAGGGAAAACTTGCTCCTCGTTTTATAAGACCATTTCTTATTGTGGAAAAAATTAGGAAGGTGGCTTATCGTCTCGCTCTACCTGAAATGCTAGCCGGGGTTCATAATGTTTTTCACGTATCTATGCTTCTAAAGAATGTGCGGGACGCAGATCAACACCCAGTAATAGACTATCAGGACCTGGAATTACAGAAGGATGTATCTTATGAAGAAAAGCCGTATAGAATCATTGATCGCCGAGAGCATGTCCTTCGAAGGAAGACCATTCCTATGGTTAAGGTTCAGTGGAAACATCACAATGACAAGGAATTCACCTGGGAATGTGAGGAGGACATGGTGACTCGTTACCCTGATTTCTTCAACAATCTGGTAAGTACAATTCCTTTTCGAGGACGAAAACATTTCTTTTTAGGGGGGAAGATTGTAAAACCCCTTATCCTAGAACTACATGCTCTCTAGTATTAGGTTTAGGTTAGTTACTCATGGGATAGTTTAACACTACGTGGGTGAAAAAGTCTGAGTGATTTTAGGAAGACTAGTTAGGTTATATACATATAGTTAGGGTTTTGTTGGTGTTTTTAATTTTTTGGAAGAACTTAAAATAGAAAAAAAAAACACACACAAAAGAGAGAAGAAAATAATTTCATCCATTAGAGAAGCAAAGGGGTTGGATTTGTTTCCTTGTTTTACATACCAGGTAGGTTCTCTAATCCTTATTTCCTTTATGGTTGGTCTATTAACTGTAATTAGGATTTCTCACCATTATCACCTATACAACGTTGCTTCAATACAGTAATTGAATATCTGATTTACACTTAATTAGTTGAACATATCCTAGTACCCTGACGCCTTATACTAAAACATTCTTACAGTCTTGCTTGTGAAACCTTATTCATATCAAATTTAATCTTTGACAAAGCTGCTTGATAATAGGAATTACCACAAAAAGTTTCAAACTACAAGTTCTCTAGGCCAACTGAAGCTCACAACTATTTATACTCCAGTGAGAGCCTGAAACAGTTTGGTAGTGTCCATTGGTTCATTATATCTCATATAATGGTTCAACTAAGTAGTTCATACAATTACGATCAATAACGAGGAACATGTAGATTAAGACAGACGCTAGTAATTCGTACCTAATCTAGCAGCAAGTTTCATTCCTATTGGTTTCTTAGTTTACTTGTTGTTGGAATTAATTTATTCATTGTCTGACTGTACTGATTTTGCTAAACCGTTGCTAGTCTCTTCGATGGATCCGAACGTATTATTTCTTATGGATTCTCAAACTAACGTCTTAAGTTTTTCATGGTGTATATCTTCCACTATAATATTGTAGCCTTATGATTAATTTAAGAAAGTTTATTAAATAGTTATGTAACCTGATATTGCTTTAGTTGGTATTCTATTATGTTACTGGCAAGTAATGTCATTTTTAACAAGGGAAACGTAATTACTTCATTTACAAGAAGAGATTGCAAAGTTTGGTTTTAGAGGGTCAAGTGTTTTCTTTTTGAACAAGGGGGGCTTAGTTTGTATGCAAATTTAATAGAGGATACTAGTATAGTCGATAGGATACTAGTATAGTCAGATAACAACTAATAATGTGGTAATTAGCTGTTATTCATTTCCATCGTGTTTGAATGTTATAATAATGCTATGTGATGATGAATAGTATTATTTTTAGTTTGATGATGTGCTTAGCATTTGGATTGATGTCTTTTTATTGATTTCCCAGATTCCGGGTAGGATAGTGAAGGTAACTATCAGTAGTTTAAATTATTAGTGTGTGTACATCTGTCTGAGACTCGTAGTTGGAGAATGAAACTATAGAGAGGGGAATTCGATTAGTTCCGTGGGTGGGAAACCTATTTTCGTTCCTTTTATATACAATTGTTTTATGTGCCTTTGTGTTTTCCTAGATTCTAAGAGTTATATATTTCTGTTTAGGTCGTCGACCTTACTACTTTCAAAAAGATACTATTATAAACTATTTTTACCTGACGAAGTCATTTCATGAACCTTGTTTTGCTAAATTATTCGTAAAGGGCATAAGGGTGCGAGAATCTACTTTAAGTTGGGGTCTGACCCAACTTACTATTATTTTTTTTAGGGAACGGTGGCCGCGGAGCAATCTAACTTGTAGAACGACTTTTTGTTCCGGAAATCTATATCATCTTCGTATTCAAGGTGCTTAAACAATCAAATATTCTATAGTTTGTTTTTAAATCCAGACTTCTTTATTTTAAGTAAGATTCTTATCATTTAAATTAAATAACCGACCTGCGTGTCGAAGATAGACTATTGTTTTTAAAGATTTTCTTCTTACCAGATTTTTTTTATAACTCTCGTCTTTTGTTTAAATAAGATCCTTTGTTGTTGTTTTTTAAACCTATTATCTTCAAGAGACCCACACGATAACCGGATCTCCATTTGTTGTCTTGAAGGTTTTGAGTGTGTAAGTCTTCCATGAGTATTCCACACTTCTATTTTAGGGCGGCCGAACTAGAATTATGAGGTGGGGCGTTACATAGAGATACCGGGTTTGATAGTGCAATGAAGAAAGCAACATATATTGCTACTGACTTGGGCATTAAACCTAACTTTCGTGAACACGTGCTTGAAAAAAAAGCAGCATTTCGATGAGGGTCCTAGTGAGGAGCCAAACCATTATCAGGTGATGAATCTTTTAAATAAAATTATTTCCTATACAAAATATATCATGCTCTTAGTTCGTTTCAAGAGAGATTTGTTCAATTTCGAGAATATGAAAGAATATATGGTTTCTTATTTGATTTGGAAAAGATAAAATTTATAAGTGATGAAGAATTGTTGGCATCATGTAACACACTTGAAGAATATTTGAGTTATGGTACAATTTCATATATCGACGGGAAAGACTTGTACACATAATTAAAGATCATATGGAGGATGATTTCAACAGAGATTAAGAAGTCAATAGAACTGTTACACTTTTTGCAACAGATGGAAGGATGTTATTTAAATACCTGGGTTGCTTACAGAATCTTATTTACGGTACCGGTTACAGTTGCATTCATAGAAAGAAGCTTTTCCAAATTGAAATTAATTAAAACATACCTTCGATCTACAATGTTAAAAGAGAGGTTAAATGATTGGTTATTATGATAGTCAGTGAAAGAGACATAGCTGAAGTACTTGATTATAAACTTATTATTAGAGACTTTGCTTCTAAATATGCACGAGCGCAAAAATTTACACCTAATCAGTGAATTTGATATATTTATGAGTTCATCTTTTAATTTTATTACGTTTCTTTTATCTTTTATGTAGCCTTATATAGGGGAATCTTCTAGGAGAATAACTTTGGGGCATCAATATCTCAGGGTTGGCCTTGTTTTTACACATATTCAAATGATTTTGCGTTTGGATCGACTTATGTAAATGTCTAAGAGTATCCAATTCTATAGTCTGGTGAATCTTTTGGGAATCAACCTATGCAATTTTATAAGCGTATCCAATTAAATCCAACAAATTTTAGAGCCAAATGAGTTTTTCTTGGAAACGACTCATGTAAAACTCTAAGCGCATTCATTATTCTAGTGAGATCGAACGAATTACAGAGACAAATCGATGAGTCTTTCTTGGAGCTGACTTATGTAAATCTATAAATATATCAAATAACATCGAACGAATTACATTAACATATAAATATGTCTTGAAATATACTTATATAATATCACCATCCAATGAGATCGGCTGCACCTAATATTTTAGTTCAATTTCGCCCGGATTAATTAATTTCATACCATGAATTTTATTAGATCTTATATTTTTTGAAGCAGATATATTCAACACAATTTTAATAAACTCATTTGATGATTAACACTTGTCAAAGATCTAAAAAACAATATTGATATTTGTTTGATAATTATTATAATATAGACTTACATTTTAATGATTATTGTTGGTATTTATTTAAACATTTCATAAACATAACATAATAATTTGTGGTTGAATCCACACAAGTAGGTAGCAAGCAAAATACAATTTAGATATCTTTACTTTATATAGAGGAAATGTATAATTAGGAACTTGCAGATGTCATTGTAGTACTGTGGTAAAATTGTTGGCTGATGATACCATCGACCTGAGTTCGAAACTCGCCGACATCAAAATGAGTTATTAAAAAAAGTATGATTAGGAATTTAAAAATTATACTTGAATGCAAACTTATATAGTATGTGTATTTTGTAGTTGAAAGCTAATAGCGCTTTATGATATTTTTAGTTGCTAAATAATTGCTGGTAAAAGGTTCTACAAACCATAGTTGTTGAATACTGGTGGCTTGAGGTTTTTTCCATCCAAGGATGCTTTTAGTTGCAAGAGATGGTTGTTAAAGAGTTCAAAACTAATTTTAGTTGATAAGAAAATAGTTGTTAAAGCCAAGTATTCTTGTACTATATAATGCGTTTGATTCTAGCTTTGAAATTCAGCTGAAGTCTTCGATAAATTTCCCATTTATCACTCAATGATGTTTTATAATATAAAATATAACTCTACGAAACTGCCTAATTACCGTATGTAACAAAATTTTGAAAAACCGATTGTTTACTAATTCAACTATGATCAGAAGTAAGGTTGTACATGAACCGATCAGAACCGACGGAACCATACCTGAAACGGACCGAACCGAACCGACGGTATAGGATACAGGTACAAAAAATGAGAACCAAATATATCCGGGTACCAGGTACAGGTTCTACCTAGGAACCAACCTGTACCGGACCGATTGTACCGAGTAATCTCGTCCGTCTGTTCTAGGTTAGGTATTTAGAGAAAAATTTCGAATCTCTTTCTCAGTTCTCAGTTCTCAACTTCTCAGTTTTCATCACATTTGATTTCACATTTCTTCCTACTGATCATTTCTCAGAGAAAACGGCTCCATCCACATCAACCCTTCCGCTAATACTTTCCCTTGAACCCCTTCCACTGCAACAGAGGTATGATTATTGATTAGTTTCAGCTTTGTGGTATGATTATTGATTAGTTCTCAACTGTTAGTCTGTTACCATTTGTGTTAATAGTTTAATGAGATGGTCCTCTCTTTGAAACATTTCTGTAATGATTATTGTAGCTCTTGTCTGTAATGAGATATTCCTCTCTTTTCTGTAATGAGATGGTCCTCTATTTTCTGTAATCTGATGGTCCTCTCTTTGGGAAGAACACTTTTGATTCATATTATAAGTAATTGGGTATTCCTATTATCCTATCATTTGTCAACTTTTAGCCCGTGTTAGTTGCAAATTTCAATTTTGGTCCCAGCAACTTATTGGATGCTTCCATTTGCAATCAGTGGAGGACTTATTAAGTCCAAGTAGTTTCCTTTTCTATTAGATTTATATACTATGACATAGACTTGCTTAGACAGAAGACCTTTTCATTCATATATTCATTAACTACACCTAATCCTTCAGTATTGCTAGTTTGCAGTGTCTTTTGCAAAAAAAGAATAAGAGATTCTATCATGGGAACACTTTGTTGTGCAAATTCTGATGATGGTGGTGGAATCTCACCCTTACAGTTAGTCTTGTTGATACTGTTCATCTTTAGTAATTGTGGTTTAAGTGGTTGACATGTGCATTTTCTCTGATGTTTCATCCAATGTTTGTTGTTTTTGAGCTTCTCAGTTCATGATTTCTTATTAACATATTTGTGTGATATGGAATCTGGTCTTAAGAGAGTGTGTTGTTGCCTGTTGATCTACATGTTGAATATACAAAGACCTCTTTTCTTATGGTTTCGGTTTGTTTCACTTCGTAGTATCTTCTTTTATCCTGGATAGGGGTAGTAGAAACCTTTATAACTTGTTTTTTATGTGCTTTCTCAGGGATCTGCGAGGATTTTGTTGACAGTTTCTATCCTAAGGTATGAATTTGTTAACTTCTACTTTCAATTAGTTTTGTTGTTACCTATCCCGATTGATTTGCAGAATGTGTGATTTATCTGTTTCAGGTTTTAGGATTTTGAGACTTTAATTTTAAGAAGCAAGCAAATTGGAAATAATATACTGGTTCTAGTTTTCCACTTGTAATTTTGGGTAGCTCTGTTGGTTTCAGATTTGGTCTTGGTAGGCCCTGATGATGATTAATATGATTGCTAAACATTGTTATCTTGGGCTTCTGATTTGGTCTTCAAATAAGCTGCTACCAAGACAGAAATATGAATCATTCATGTTTGGTTGCAAACTTTAGGTTGTCAGGTTCATGTAGACTGACCCTGGGCAACACTGAATTTGTATTTTCTTTAAAACAGATTCAAATTTCAACAAGCCATTTTATTGAAATAGTTTCTATTAATATGGTATGAATACTCCTCCATGAATCAGTTCTCACTGTATAAATAATTTTGTGACTTAGTGACTGGTTTGATAATTTTGTGGTTTATCATATTACATGTTCTTTAAAGTTTCTTGTTTTCATTTTATCTAGTAGGAACTTGTATAACCTGATTTTTATGCTTTGTTAGCTTTTTTTTCCTAACTTGTTTTTGAATTCAGAGTTTGTTTTTTTTTAAATAAATAAATAAGAATGTACGGATCCGGAATCGACCAGAAAAAAGGGTACAGATATAAAAATCGAACCGAGAATAGAAAGTACATAATACAGATACACGGATAAAGAACCGATCATAAAGAAATATGGGTACACGATTCTACCAGGAACACATCCCTAATCAGAAGTGTCGTTCGGAGAATCTACGGCATTTTCCATGGTATTTTTGAAAGTCATACAACTCACTTCTAGGACAAATAACCAATTATCGCAATATAACCTTATTCCACTAGTGTATCTTCGATGAAAATCCCAATTAGAAGGTTAAAAGTAGTATTTAATTATTTTAATTTATGATGGGACTTAAAAAAGTTCCCATATCAATACTGGCAACCACATGTACATGATCGTGGTATTTACAGGTGGTACCCGTGCAAGTTCTAAAATATATATATATCCTTCAATTTCTTACTGATTGATTGATTTCTTAATTTAAGGTGCGCGCTTCACTTCGTTGGATTGTTCCTAACTGCTAGCTTAATTCAAATATATATATATATCCAACTGAACATTGTTCAGACATATATGATTAAACTTTTTTTTTGCAGGTTAGTTTCTTACTGTTCTTACATTTGTTTTCCTTTTCTTCCATGTACGTATATGATAATCTTCTTACCCGACCGTGTGCGCGCTTTAATTATATTAATTTTCAGTTTAAACTCTTGAGTTGTTAATTCTTTATCATTTTGATTTTCAGGCTTTACAGAAGAAGTGCTGAACTCAACCTGAACTCAAGGAGCTCTGGACTCCGTATTATTTTCTTTATAAAAAAGAATTTTATTGTTTATTATATATTACATCCGTTTTAATAAAAATGATATTATTATTTCTTTATTTTAACCTAAAAATAATTTAAAATAAAAAATGATAGTAAAATTTTTGTTAAGAGGATGGAGTATTTTTTTTATTTTAACTAATTTTGTAAAACATTTATTTAAATTGATCGATTTTTAAAACCCTTGGTTCCCAATTTGCTCCTTCTTACACTTTATCGAAGTTCCACTACATCATACAATTATTATCACTTTTTGAGGATAAATGTTATTAAAAAAAACTAAAGAAAAAATTGCAAGTAATATATAAATGTTTCTAGTTCATAATGTTATTTATAATTTATAATCACCTTCCAATGAGTAAATAGATCTCCAGTTGGTGTTGTTCTAGACCATTTTTCAGATGTACCTCGAAAATAAATGGTACTCTTTACTTCATTGATTATAACTTTTATTCATTTCTCGAAACCTTGTTTGCCATTGTCCTTCTATTACGCTCACACCATATAGACCAGCATATTGCAAAATAGAAGAAAGGCGATATTTTCCGCCCTCTGTTTCTTTATCTTCGAAATTTCCAAGCATGAAGTACAGTAGTTGTCACTTAGTTAAACTGATATGAGTGCCTTGCTATACTGATACACGGTGTTTGTCTAACAGGTGCCACTGTACATAGTACAATAATCGTTGGGTGATAATACTAATAATTTAAGTTTAAAATTCGTCAGCTTCGGGATATGTTATGGTTTCTGTACGGAAAGAAAATTCTAACCGCGAGATTAAAAATAGCTATTAGTTTCGGTACTTATGATGAATTCTAAACTGTATTGTATTTGTATTTTAGCATACATATACATAGTTAAACACTAGTCTGAAAGTTGCAGCTTAATTATATTATTACTAACCGGTTACATTCTTCTTCTTTTTCTTCCATGTATGTCTGAAGCTACGATATTTTGTTACCCAGCCATGCGCGCGATAGTTAGTTTGGAATAATTATTAGGTTTATTCATATGCAACAACTTTACAGGAATAACTTTGAACTCAGCTGAACTCAAGCTGAACTCTGAACTCAGTTTTCTTTATATCAGAAAAAGACTCCTTTTTTTTATTTTTAATTATAATTTATTTTATACTAATTTTCGTAAAGGAATCAATTAGTAAGTTGTAAATTAATTTTATCCGAATAGTGTCAGTATTATTTCAAACCCATATTTCTATACATAAAATTAACTACTCATTTTATGTATGTAGTTTAATGGTGCATATGCTAATCGAACATTGACATACAGCTAAAACAATCCGAATCGGTTTCGAGCTCCTAAATTAATTGGAATCTCAAGTATTTATTTCACCCAAGGTACGTACACTTCTGAAGGTTGTAAAAATACACACCATGTCTCAGTATATTAAGACCTTAGAATTTTGAAAGTAAAATTCCATTTCCCTGATTTAGTAATTTTTTTGAAAGTAACCAAGTAATTTTGAGTTGTGTGAAATTTTTGTGTCTAATAAAATAAAGAGGTGCATGGTTAATCAAATAATTAAAGAACGGAAACTCTTATTTCCCATGCAAAGTCAGAATGAATGCATAATAATAATACTTTGAGTTCAGTTAGAGTTCAGGTATAAATCATTTTTTGAAATCGCCATTACATATATGTTTCTTGTCAGGCGGGTTTAATGGGAAAAAACTCTTAAAAAAGTCCCATAATGCTAGAAATGGTTTAGTGAAATAGGGATGATGAGGAGGTTAAACTAATTAGTGATCCCAATAATGTAATTAATTTTGAAACTTAGTACTCAATCAGATCCCCATAAACTCACTTAGCTTTGCCCTAAAACAAGTACTAGCTAGGGACATGATGGTATGGTATATAAATAATTAGTGGGGAACAAGTACATATGTACTTGGTAATTATTCCACTAATTAAAGCATGCATGGGTGTACTTAATTACTGGAAATCTTACTAATAATACATATAACCTGTTTATTTCATAAACACTGAAATTTGCATCAGCTGAGTTAGGGTCAATCCTAGAGTGGTGGACACAAATTGGCAAGCTTAACTATCCTTATGCCAACGCTAGACGGACCAAACTATACCAAGTTGACGGCTACGTACTGCTTATAAATCCAATATAGCTAGCTAAATAATCACCTGTTCCAAAACCCTATATCCTGATATCAGTAGCAAAAAACATGTGCGACTCTCTGGGAATCACATTTCTGGAAGCATGCAAGTTGTTTACCTCGGTTACCGATACAGAGTCCGTATCAAGTCAGGGCACATTCGACTTGAGATCTTGCATAAATTTATATAAAAAAAATGATCAAAAAAAGAGGATATTCATTAAAAAAAAAGGTACTTAAAAGAGGTATCTTAACCCAATAAATATAAAAGTGAACAAAATCAATTGTAAACTGTTAAAATCGGTATTGAAGTGTAAAAATAAAATCAAGAGTAGCGAAATAAGGAATCCCATAGAGCGATCACCATATTTGCCGTTAGGCCTAACATCCTTGTGTTTGATTCGCCCAAAAGAACGCTTGAAGTTTAACGCTTCTAATGAGGGTTACCAAACTTCTCGTTTTATTTTCAAATACTCTTGCATTTCGTTCTTTCCATATGCACCACCATATTGCGACCGGTATGTTGTTCCATATTCGGCTAAGTCTTTCGTCTCCCCAATTAAAGCTCCAAGATTTTACATTCGTGGTGACATTCATGTTATAAGTCCAACGACTACTAAAGCCTTCCGCAAAGTAATCCCAAATTCTCCGGGTCCTCCAACAATCATAAAATAGATGCGAGCTATTTTCATCATCTTCGCCAAAAAAGCAACATAAGCTAGAAACATTCATACCCCTTCTTCGTAATTTATCCTTTGTCATTATCTTATCATAAGAGAGTAGCCAAATAAAAAAATTGATTTTGTGAGGGTATTTACGGTTCCATATGACGTCGGTTGGGAAAGTAGACTCATCTTGATCTTCTTCATTCCTAATACCATCCTTGACCGTGTATTGGCCATGATCATTTCCGACCCAACTATGGCTATCCTGGACGCCTTCTTGAATAGAGATGGAAGAAAGAAGATTTGATATGGATAAAACTTCACTTGAAACGGTTTGATAGTATCTTTGTCTAGACATAAACCTCCATCTCAAGCCACCATCAACCACCTCATACATGCTTGCCACCACAAACTCCTTAGTCCTTGAAGCATTGTAAGCCAAAGGAAACAAATCACAAAATCTACCTTCACCGAACCAATAATCTTCCCGAAATCTAGTTTCCTTGCCCGCACCTATCTTAAATCTAATATTTTTGTTGAAATTCTTGAGCTCTTTATATATATTATACCAAAAGCTCCCACCTTTTGATCCTCTTGGTTGTAGGGTTTTCCCATCCGGAAGTAGTTTCGCCAAATTTTTTAACTATAAGCTTCCTCCATAACGAATCTTTCTTTATGCCAAAACGCCACCATCATTTTTGTAACAAAGACGAGTTTACTTTCTTGGTTCTTCTTATGCCAAGACCGCCTTTATTCTTTGGTTTTGAAACCAAAGTCCAACCAATATTGTGAATTCTTTTCTTATTTTGACCATCATCCCATAAGAAGTTTCTCACCAATTTATCGATTTTCTTCTTTATGGAACATGGAGCAAGAAAAATGGAGAGGAAATAAATTGGTAAACTAGCAAGAACACTTTTGATGAGAGTTAGCTTACCTCCTTTTGCTATTGATTTTCCGTGCCAAGAAGTAATTCTTTTCAAAAAAAAATCGAGAGTATTTTCCCATTTTTGAGTACCTCCTACCTTGTCTCGCAAAGGTAAACCAAGATAAATACTAGGAAAGATAGCATACTTGCAACCCAACATGTTCGCAAAAGTTTCAACTCCCTCTTCAACCGCGACCCCGTATAAGCTACTCTTGGAAAAATTTATTTTCAAACCCGAAGTTAGATCGAAGAAAATAAGTAGATAACGGAGGGCATCAACTTGTTTTGTCTTCGCCTCAAGAAAAATAATAGTATCATCGGAAAATTGCAAATGATTTATTTTTGTTCCCCCTTTCTTGACCGAAAAACCCGATATTTGCTCACAATCTTGAGCTTTGCTCAACATACAACTTAATACGTCACCAACGATAGTGAAAAGAAAAGGAAAGAGTGGGTCCCCTTGACGAAGACCCTTTTCACTACCGAAATATCCATGAGACGAACCATTAACAAGAACCGAGAACTTGGGAAAGGATAGGCAATTTCTAATCCAAGCCCTCCAAACACCACCAAACCCCATTTTGTATAAAACTTCATTTAGGAAATTCCAATTCACATTATCAAAGGCTTTATCAAAATCAAGTTTACAAACCAACCCTAGTAATTTTTGGCGTAGTCTAGAATCCACACATTTATTTGCTATTAAGATTCCATCAAGAATTTGTCTTCCTTTAATAAAGCTAGATTGAGACGGGTAGATTATAGAAGGAAGATATACCTTTAAGCGCTTCGCCAAAACCTTTGAGATTATTTTGTACACACTCCCAATAAGGCTAATAGGTCGAAAATCTTTTACTTCCTCCACACTCGCTCTCTTGGGGATAAGAGCAATGAAGTTATTTTTTAATGAAGAATGTAGCACATTATCTTTATGAAATTCTTCAATAACCTTCATTAAGTCTTCTTTGAGGAAATCCCAACAAACAATATAAAACTTCATAGGATATCCATCCGGACCTGGCTCCCGATCAATTCCCAACCTTTTAATTGCATTCTCCACTTCCTGTTCACTAAAAGATCTTTCCAACCAAATACAAGCATTCTCGTCAATACGCTTTAGGCACATATTTTTGATTCTAGGTCGGTTGTTTCAAATCTCCTTGAAAGCGGTCATAAAATGATTTGTGATCCCATCTTAATTTCTTCTTTGTTTCCGGTCCATCTTTCATTGATGCGAAGGTTGTTGATGTTATTGAAAGCTCTATGTCCCTTCATCACTCGGTGGGAATGTTTGATGTTGCGATCTCCATCTCTAAAATATCTAACTCTTAATTTTTGTCTCAACATTACGTTTTGGCGACGATGAGCTAATTCAAAATCTACTTTGTCCTTCACAAGCATTTCTTCTTCTTCAACAGATATACCCCTACTATCATCAAAATCGTCCAATTCATTCATCTTGTTGAGGGTCGTGCTTATATCCCTATCAATGCATCCAAAGTCCTCTTTATTCCACACCTTTAGTTTCTCCTTTAAAGCATTTAACTTCTTTGCAAAACTTTCACCGGACGTACCTATAAAAGAAAAATACACCCACCATTCTTCCATTAAGGGGATTAAGTTAGTACCTTCAAGCCAAGATAATTGAAATCGAAAGGGGCAAACACCACAATCCGCGTCCAAAGAGCATAGCTCAATAGGAAAATGATCCGAAAAAGGTCTTGCAAGGCGTTTGAGAGCAATATTTTGAAAATGATCTTCCCAATCCGAAGTAATTAAGAACCGATCGATCTTGCTCTTCTTATTTGGCGATCTACCCCTGATAGAACTACATTGTGAATGAATTTGATTAGAGAAATATGTTACATTATTTCAGTGATAGTCTGAGTATATATACTCGACATCTACAATAGAACACCGACATACTCACGTGTGGTTAGCACACTTACATAACAGGACCAACATGACCTAAACTCTTACTACATGCCATTACCCTCCCTCAAGCTCAAGGTGGCTTGAAGGGACAACTTGAGATTGCACTCGCAACATGACCTACACTCACACATCACTCTTACTACATGCCTGGACACACTCATTACAATCTTAGGCATAACTTGACAGAACATAGGAAGTAAAAGGCAATCTTGACTATGGGTTGGAAGTAGGGATTGCAGAAATAGGTGGTGCAATAGTCAAAACATCACATGAGAAGTACGAAGCAGATATTGGGTAGGTATAAGGATCAACAGTCTAGAAGTAGTATTAGTGAGTAGATTCTTGATGTAGTGTTTGCTTCTGACACAAAGGTCTTGCAAGAAACTACACTATATGATGGTTCAGAAAAAATACATGTGGTATTCTTTGGAGCAGGTTTCTTTGCAGCTTCTGCAGCTGCTTTTTCTGCTTCGATCTCGACAACAATGATATCAATCTCAGATTCTTCGAGTTGACGCAACACCTTGTCTTTTCCCATTACAACTATCTGTATGTTCTTCCCACCACTTTCAACGACCTCGAGCAATGCACGAATAACAAGCTTCACAGTTTCTTGTCCAGAAGTTTCTTTGTAGTTTTTTTTTTTTTTTTCAAAAATTCACGCAGAGAGTTGGAGTTTCTTCCTGTTGCATTATCCTTCCAAGCTGAGAATATCCCTGAGGTATCAGTCTGATATAGTGATGGAACATCAGTGTGAGGGTCAAAAAACCCACGATCAAAGTTGATAGCCCAAATGGTCTCACACCACCACTTTGTGTATACTTTTGCTGAAGACCAGCAATGTAACGTGTGATATATTCAACAGTTACAGGATCCTCAACTGTGAGTCTATGGCTTTGACACTCAATCCTTGCCTAGTTTATTAAAACACGTGCATCTGTCTTAAGCCCAGCTCAGGCCAAAGAAATATGATTATCCAGGTTAATAATCTTCCTAAATGATCTAGAGTCTTGAAGTTCAGCATTAGATTTCTTCTCGACACCAAGAACAACAGTATCAGTACCTCTAACACCAACAGTTGTGTTTCCTTTCCGGACAGCTTCAAGTGCATACTCTACTTGAAAGAGATGACCATCAGGTGAGAATACTGTGATTGCTCTATCGTATCGTGCCATTCTTTAATTCTTCTCTGGTGCGATTGCAGCACTGTAGTTTAGTTGAGCATTTATCAACAATAAAGCCATCAGAAGATTTGCACACTGGTTGCATTGTGCCAGTAGCTACCATATCCTTTCTAACACCACTACTAGCAATCAACTACATCATCTAGTATAACATACTGCACTCACCTTAACACTAACAGTAACACAACCACATTCCATTGCAGATAATGTTGTAGATTAAAGCACCTTACTCTAGAGACAGATTCAAAGGTTGAATCCTCTTATTCGCAACAAAGAAAAGAAACCATCAAGTCTATATTCGCCTTCCACTTATTTATAGACACAAACAATAATTTAGCCTTCACCTAGCCAAGAAATCCAACAGTTGAACTAAGCACCAGCAATAGACCAAAAATAAGGTTGAGCAAGTACCCCTAGCTTGAAGATTAGGCAGAGTTTAACTAGTGGATAATCCACTAACTGCAAACAACAAAATAGTAACAGGACCAACAGAAAAAGAGGCTAGAACAAGAAATCAAATCAAAAAATGAGAGAAGAGATCGAGAAAATCCAGTAGATCATTGCATCTTATCACCAAAAATACATTAGAAACTCAGCATCAACAGTAAACAAGGAGATCCGTACACAACACACAAATCAAGAAACAATGAAAAATCTGAAAGAATCTGAAAATGAA